>CM032624.1:48680667-48979691 GCA_019097785.1 Fraxinus excelsior | reverse complement strand
GATGGAGCATTCACTAGAGATTGAAGCAACTACATCACCATCTAAGTGAGGTAGAAACAATGATGGTTTAGAGATCCTTTGTGATTTTGGTTTAGGCACATCACCCATTCCAGAATTTGTTCTCCCTACATTTGCAGGGGGCAGAACTGGCAGGGGAAGTGGTTGGGCATGAGTGCTTTCTGCAAAACTTTGACATCTTGCAATGTTCTTTGAAGGTGATGTTGACCTTGACTCAGCTCGTGACTGAGACCCTTTCTCTGAAACCGTGTCACCAGAATGTCTTCTAGATCCTCCTGTTCTAATTGAAGATTTACTTTCAGGACTCCTAAACTTCCTATTGAATGTGTCGATGAAACTCTCTTTGGATGTTTTCTTTTTTGCATCCTTTGAAGATGACTTCCCCCACCATGAACGCATCTTTACTGAAAGATAATATTACAGGTAAGAGATTATTTCAATAGCAGAAACAAGTATCAAAACAAGACTAAAGTAAACTTGCTGCATGTATGCACCCATTTCCACGAAGCAATTAACATATTTTCTACCCCATCCTGCTGATAACTTATGATTCTTCTATTGGTGAAGGACCAGAGTTCAAAACTTTATCTTGAAACATATTTCCAATATTTGTTGCCACCATAATAGATTGGGAAGATACATTCAAATTCACCTACTCTAGGGAGATTCCTCTTTTTCTTTATTGAGGAAATTATGGTAACACTCTGATAGCCAAAAGTATGCATTATTATCCACCATGTTCCATCTCATTTTTCCCCTATTTGAATGGGATTCACCATTAATTCAATTACTCATGAATAATGACCATATAACTCCAGAAACTTCAACTTTTCCAAAATCGAAATAAAATCAAGTTAAAAAAGAAAAGAAAAGATTCTACTCCCCCTTTTCCAAAGATAAAAACCAGAGTTCGTTTCTTTTTGCTATTTATCTTATTTGTAAATTATCTGCTAATGAGAGCTGCTAATATTAGTGACCTCTCATTAATTAAGTGAAGTATTAAACTTACATCCCAACTACTAAAAAACACAGCTTTTCACAGTAGATCTAAACATAATTGGCAACATTTCAGCATAAAATATTAATAACTTTCAGTAATCGCAGTAAATTTGAAAGTGCTTGTAGAAAACTTACCTCAAGTTCTCAGCTGATCAAATCTCACAAGCAAACACCCCCTCACTCACTTCTCAGATTCGACAAAATTCGAGCCTTTGATACTTATTGTTCCTCCACAACGAAATGCTGAAAACCCGAACCTTAGAAATTCAAGCAAGCAAGAATCGATGCGCAATGGAAGAACTAGAATTGAAGTTCTCGGAGAGAAAGAGTGGCGTTAGAGCAGGAGAGAGAGAGAGAGAGAGAGAAGCGAAGAATGGAGCATACGAATAAGAATAATATTTCCTGTACATGTAGTGCAGTCCTACGAATAATTATTGTGATAATATTAGTTATTATTCATAAAGAAAAAGAACTCCGCGTAAACAAATTTATGGAATTATCATAATTGGAAATTTGTGAGTGGTTATATTAGCATCATTATTTTTATTTGTTACGCGATATTTTAATTTTTGTTTTCTCGTTGTAACAATTATTTTGTTTTTTTTTTTTTATCGAATTCTTATATTCAATTTTCAATTAATTAATACATCTCATTTTTAATGATGATTTATATCAAAATATTTTACTTTCATAATTTGAAATGGGAGGAAAGTACTTTTTTATTTATTTTAAAATATGATAGATAAATAAGTTGTTAAGCACTATTTCAATTGAAATTTTGGATATAAATTGTTATCAAATACAAAATATGTTAACTAACAAAAAATTTGAGAATAATAATGCCATAACAAATCGTTAGGGACTTAAATGTTATAACGAGTAAAAATGGAAACTTTAAGTATAATTAAAATGTGGCGTAAGAAATTATAATTCGTATAAATATAAGGGTCCGTTTGATTGCAATGGTGGAAAATAGATAGAAAGAAAATATTTTATAAGGAACTGATTTTCTTAGAAAATGTTTTATTGGGAATTGTAATTAATTGTGTTTGATTAGTATAATTTTTCATGGAAAATGTTGAAAATTTGGTGTCCATTTGACTTTATTTTTTATGGAATTTGTCTATTAAAGTGATATTTTTTTTTTTTTTACTATTGAGTCTAAAATTTGTTATCATTGTCAAAAAAAATTTTGAAAAAAAAAAAATTACCATACCGAATATCATTCATTTGACTTTATTTTGCATGAAAGTTATTGATAAAAGTGAATTTTTTTTTACCATTGTGTCTAGAATTTGTTTCCATTGAAAAAAAAATGTGGAAAATGTTTTCCCTCCTATTAGGTGAAAAAATATTTTCTAGCATTTGTGCATCAAAGAATTGTACCTAGGAAAATGGAGGAAAACATTTTTCGTGAAAAAATTCGCATATCAAACAATCAAAAAAGTGAAAGTAGGAAAATATTTTCATACTTCCATGGAAAACTCCGTCAATCAAACGAACCCTAATTATCCTTTAATTGTTTTCACAATTAACTTTTGGAAAATTTGCAGGACTGGACCCTAGTCTATTGTTTCGGTAACGAGGTGGTCTTTATTCTCTAAAGGTCTGTTTGATTGCAAATGTAGAAAATTGGTGGAAAGAAAATAGTTTATATGGAATTGAATTGCTTGAAAATTGTTTTACTGGGAATTGTAATTAATTGTGTTTGATTGATATAATTTTCCTTCTGAAAAATGTTGAAAGTTTGGTGTCCGTTTGGTTTCGATTTTTATGGAAATTGTTCATTAAAGTGATATTTTTTTTAAGGGCTGGACATGGGTTGTTCGATTGGTTCTCTTCATAATCGAACCGACCCAAATTTTTTTAATATTTAATAAATGAAATTGTCGGGTCCAAATATAATTATGGAACCATTCGGGTTTGGTTACATTCGGTTCAGTTCGGTTCCGTACCATAACTAAATTTTTTAATATTTATAGCAACATTATATAAATACAACTAATGACATGTTCATTCGTAACTTTTACGAATTAACGTAGCCCAATTTTTGTAATGTTTATACTATACTCAGATATCTAATCAGTAGCTACCGTCACCGGTGAAATGAAGAAACTTCAAAATCGATTTCGGAACGTGGATGTAGGTTTTAAAATTATCAAATGATTTGAGTTTATACGGGAGTTGGTGTATTGCTTACCAAATGAAATTGGAATGAAAATGGATAACGCCCAAATGTTGGGCTAACAAAAAAATAATTTTGCTGGACTTGGTGTTGGCTGGTTTGTTTAATTAATTTGGTAATTTTTTAGAAAAAAAATAAAATAATTAAATTAATTAAATTTAAAAATTTATTTAGATTCTATTCTTATTTCGTTCTTCGATTCTTGGGCTAGAAGCGAGAACCGACCCAAACTCATTGGTTTTCGATTCAGATAATCGTTCGGGTATTTAACTTATGAAGAACCGCTCAGTACGGTTCGGGTCGGGTTTGGTTCGGTCCGGTTCGGTTCGGGAGTTTTCTCTAGCCTTAATTTTTTTTCTACCATTGGGTCTACAATTTTTTCCAATTGAAAAAAAAAAAAAAAAAATTGAAAAAAAAATTATCATAGCAAATACCAATCGCTTGGCTTTGTTTTGCATGAAAATTGTCAATAAAAGTGATTTTTTTTTAACCATTGTGACTAAAATTTCTTTCAAAAAAAAAAAAAAAAAAAAATCTGAAAAACCAACATAAAAGGTGGAAAGTGACGTGAGAGTAAAAACCAATGAAACAAATTGCCTAGAAAAAAAAGTGTATCAAACATGTAAAAAGTGAAAGCTGAAATTCCTTTTCCATTTTCCATGAAAAAAAATGGTAAACATATAAGTAAACAAATTTGTCCTTGGTCTTTCATTATAAAAACATCAAATGCAGTAATAAGAATTTGGGTATTTACATCTACTATTTTGTTTTTTTTTTTTTTTATTTTTCGATAAAATTAATAATACTTTTCATAAAAACATTTAATATTCAATATAAATTTTAGTTCAACTATTGTTTAACTATATTTCTCGACAACACCCCCCCCCCCCCCCACCTCCACGGCACCCCCCCCCCCCCCCCCCCCCACTCCCCCCCCCCCCTGTCCCCACCCCCCCCACCACCCCCGACCCCCCCCCCCGCACACCCCCCCCCCACCCCCCCCCCACCCTCCCCCCACCCCCCCCCCCCTCCCCCCCCCCCCCCCCCCCCCCCCACCCCCCCCCCCCCCCCCCCCCCCCACCCCCCCCCCCCCCCCCCCCCCCCCACGCCCTCCACCCCCCCCCCCCCCCACCCCCTCGACCCCCCACCCCCCCCCCGACCCCAACCCCCCCCCCACCCCCCCCCCCCCCCCCCCCCTCGCTCCCGTATTCAAGCATAATAGCTCAAGCTAGAAACCCCAACGCAATGTAGAAATTGCTCAACCCAAGAAATAGGCCTATAGAGATATACAAGTTCAAAGGGCTTGTGTCGAGTTTGTTTACCTTTAATTATAACCTCCTTAGATTAAAGTCAAACTTTAGTTTTAACTACGCATTTTATAAGATTTACAACTGTTATCTACTTATTCACCATTTATCTTATCACATTATAATTTCTACAACTTATAATGAAACTCAAACAAACACTAAGAACTTGTTTGGGAGAGATTTTTTGAGGGAAGAATTGATTTTGAATAGTGATATGATGGGAGTGGTTGAAAAAGAAGAAAATATTATTGATGTAATGGAAAATATTATTTTATTGAATAATGTGTGGTTAAAAATGAGAATTGATTTACTGTAGAATTTGGAGAATTCGTACCAAACAAACACTTAGACAATAGTTGACAGGTCAAATGGCTCCGACCCTTATTGTTGAATACTTTGTTAGTTTAGGCATCATAAATAACTTTTAATGATTGAGCTCCCTCACCAATTGTTATTTTGCTAAAACTCCACCACAATTTAGGTTCTTTTACTCATTTTTTTGTTTTTTTGATCCAATACGAGCCTTATTTGGGATGAAGATTATTAGGTCGGTGGTTCAACCCCTAACCGCGTGGTCGAATTGAGGATCAACTCCTATCGTATATAATAAAAATTTATTTTATAAATAATTGTCATTCACTAAATTAATATTTCAATAATTACCCCCAAAAATAAGGAGATGAAACATTTTCAAATTGACGGAAAAAAAAACCATGTTATGGAAATGCTTTTCTTTTTCTTATCGATCGAAATAGAGGCTTGAAAAAGAGAGCACATTAACTTGACCAGATACATTCTGATGTCAAGAGTTTTGTAATATCAAACGTGATGTGCTCTATGTTTTTATATATCAATAGAATACAATTTAGGGCAAAGAAAAGGTAAAAACTAAAAAAATGTGAAAATTAAAACATTGCTTTTACTAATCGAAGTGGCTATACAAATTTCGTCGCCTCTTACAAACTCACCATGACTTCTCAACATTGATCTCGATGCTTTCTTTTTGCATAGACGGCTAAACAAAGTCCCAATCTCGATAACATTTTTACTATCATCTTTGGCCCTAAATTGTTCTTTCTGGTTCAAAATATCACCAAAACTAACCAACATCACTTCAACAATGAAAATTCATATCCCCAACCCTCTGCAGTCTTATCATTCATAGACTTTGACGAAAAAGTTGAGCAATCAAATGTAAAAATTAAACAAAGAATGTCCATTGAAAGTGAAAGATGGGCAAAGGGGGAATGCATTTAGCTACTTGTAGGACAACTCCACCTTATAAGATTTCGATTTGTAAGTAGTAATCACTTCCATTTCATGCTCTTGTTGGAAAACAACTTTGGTACTTTTGGATTGATTCATCTCCCCGACAAGCGCATGGAATAGGAGTCTATAAACTATATTTCAATAATAAACATTTTACGTGCATAAAATTGGACAAATTTTGAATTATTGAAATCAAATATATAAATTAGAAGCGAGAAATGCATGGATAGGAATTCGATTGATGCAAGAATTTGACTCTTTCTCCTTGGATATGAATTCGTCGAGGCAAGAATTTGATTCTTCTTCTTTAAGACGATAATGTCTCGTACGGGTGCTAACGATGTTTCGACATTCGTCTCCCAAAATATAACAACAACGTCCCGCAATAGAAGCACTTAAAATTACGTAGACCTTACTAAGGTTTCGATCTCTCTTAATATGAAACTCGACTCAAATAAATACAAAATTATTTTTAAGAGAATATACATTAATAGATAATGCAAGAATAAAAAGTGAATGAATGAAAATTTCAAATATATGTTGTCTATATATAGTAATCCAAAAGTTGAATTTCGAAAAACACAACTCAATGAAAAGACATGTCTCTATAGTGAAAATAAAAGCTGACTTTTGAAATAAAAAAGACACAACTCTTCATCAAAAAAAAAAAACGTTCTATGATATTCCATAATATTCTATATAATTTTCAAACAATTTCACGTGTTTAAGCAACTTAAATTTGACTTTAATTTTTCATTTATTGACTACTGATTTTCACTTAAATAATTAAGTTAAAAATTGGTAAAAACAAATTTTCTATACAAATTTTTAACAATCTCTCACATGAATAAAAATTAATGTAAATGACTTGCAAGCACTGAAGAGAATTCAAGCGGAAAACTATTGTATCAGGATAGGAACCTTATGTGTTTGAACAATCCTAGTAGAAAATACTATCAAATTTATTTGGCTAATTAGTAAACGTCGAGTCTATGAACCAAGACAACATTACCAACACAATAACCTCCCTAAAACTTTCAATTTCTCACGGTTATGTTCATTTTGACATTTGTTGATGATATTTCCATTAAATAGGATTTGGCAATAATTCTTACATTAAATAAGATTGTTGACAAAAGAAACAATTACATAAACAAGTTGTTCCCTAAAAATAGCTCGGATTGAGGTGAACTTCAGCTTTGTAATTGCCGTCGTTATCAAGAAGCATCATCATTATTGATTTCACCAGATGATGTTATCACGTCTCTCATGACCTATCTCAAGAAGACATGTGGAAAGACGGATGGAAACGCCTGATTGTCAACCAATCAAAATCCGCAATGATGAGAATAACCACAGTTACCTTAAAGGTCGTGATGACTTGAACCAACCTGTCCATCAACTTAAATTCATCAAAATAGAATGTAATGGAACGCATATTAATGAACAATGTTGTAGACGACGTGATTGGGATGGTCAAGTTACTATAGACGATGTGATTGAACAGCCAAATTGTTGAGTTTGGGCTATAAATTGAGGCAAGGGACCAGACTCAATGTTCAATATACCCATTCTTATAACATGATAATTAATACATTTTTTTCTCTCATATCCAATAATTCGATCGAAAATTTTAAAAAATTAAGAAGATAAAATCAACTTATTATTTAAGTCCATGTTTTAAACCAATAAAGCACAAATAGTGAAAAATCCAAGCAATAGCCTATCCCATATTTATAACTTATTCCTTTATCTTCTTCTTTTCACGAAAATCGATGTGGGAAAAGCAAAAGAAAACCCCTTACAAATAATTGAAGGTGTACAAGTGGATAGACTTTCTTTTATATGTTTTGAATTTGATGACTTTTTATTCTAAAATTCTTTATTTTGTCATTTATTTACGACAAAATGACAAATAATATGCCATAAAAATATTTAACTGACTCTACTATTTATCACAAATCATATTTAAATATATCTATATTTGTTCCATTTAATTAACCGATTATCAAATTCGAATCTTGATCGTATTATCCTACTGAAACCCTAAATCTATCTTCCATCAATTTTATCGGATTTAGATCAAAATCCAATCCATTGACGGTTCTATCCACTGTATTCTTAGCTCAGTTTATAGGTTCCAAGGCTAGAACTACGCTTGAGGAATGCTTAGTGAGCATTAAACGTGGGCGAAGTAAAACTCTAAAAAGTTACCTAGACAGGTTTAACAAACAGTCCATGAAAGTAGTTAAAATCTGTGACGATGCGCTCTTGTAGTGGTATCATATCTTAGACAATGCAGCTCTCACGGTGGTCCTATTTGGTCTAAGGCCCAAAACAAGATTTTGGTGGTCCGTTCATGAATATGGACTTAAACCTACCATAAATTCCTTACTCGTGATAAACATATCAACACATAAGAAGGAAAAATCAAGTTCAATCATAAAGTTCGGTCCAAAGACAAAATGGAAGACAAAAGATCCATGCTTAAATGAAGAAAAGAAAAAAAGGACACAACATGACCTCGCCCATACCCTAAAAGGTTTCGGTGGTATCATCCCTTGAACACATCCCTAGATGGGTGTTTTTGCAAGTAAGGGATAAGAAGGTCTTTTGCAAACCCCTTTCATTTGAAGAAAAACATCATGGGGTCTGGTCAAAATAGACACTACTAGTATTATCGGTCATTAGGTCATAACACATATGATTGTCGAGATCTAAAAGAACAAATGGAAGTTCTTGTCAAGAGAAGATAGTTGAGAAAATTTGTAGCCAAATCAAGGGAAGAGACTCGGGCAACTCTTGTCCATCCACCTCCGCTATATTAACAAGCAAACTTGCAACCCATCTTTCTAGGACAGCTAGCAAGAAATCCCTAATCAAAGGTAGAAATCAGAATGCTAATAGAAGGAAATCAGTATGCTAAAGGATCAAGAAGAGAACGTAGAAAATAAGCTAGAGACCTCGAATTTGGCAAAATTATGAAATGGGACGACATAAGTTTGACTTTACAGCTACGTAGTGTCCGGAATGGTTTAGTTTTTCGAAAGAAGATTCCCAAGGCGTAATGAAAAACCAGAGTGATGTCTTAGTAATCACCATGTCGTTAACGGAATAATCTTGCACTGAATTCTTGTAGATAATGAGATTTCTGTATACTCCAAAACCTTGGAGTGAGTGGGAACCCAAGAAAAATATCTATGACTTTATCCCAGAAGAATGCAAGGCTTCCCAGGCGATCCCATTGACGTGCAAGATCAAATCGTCCTCATTATTAAATTGGGGAACATTCCCTCCCAAAGAAGAATCATCGTTGACTTCATGGTAGTTAACCTGCCATCCAATTATAATTCAATTTTGGGAAGACCTATATCGCACAAATTAAAGGCTGCTATCTCAATCTATCACTACTGCATAAAGTTTACCACTCCATAAAAGGTGGGCATTGTACGAGATAACCAAGTTGAGGCTAGGTCATGTAATGTTGACCTACCCAGATCTAGGGTAAACATGTTCCAAGAAAGTCAGTTTGATCGATTTAAGGAAGCTCAGATGAAAAACCAATTTTAGCTGACCCCAACAAAATAGGTATAACAGAGAAACCCCACAAAAGACCAAACGATGATCATTTATCCTTTGAAGAAATTGAGGCAAATCCTTATCCTTATCCAGTCGTTTTAGTAGCCCTACTCATCGCTGGTGCAAGTGTACCTAACGTGTTGGCCGACACAAGAAGCTCCCTTAATATCCTATATGTCAAAACCCTCAAGTGGATGGAAATTCCTTTGTACTGTTTGCAAAAATACTCAAATCCAATTCTTGGATTGAATGGAGCTTTGAAGATGCCGAAAGGAAAAACCAAGCTTACTGTGGAGGTCAAGGAAATTCTTTGTCGGACTAAAGTTATCGATGCATTTGTTGAATTGGACTCTGTCTCGCTATACGACGTCATTACAGGACAACCTCCATTTTTTTGTTTAAGAGCAATTGTCTCAATGTACCATTACTCAATCAAATTCACAACGCTTATGGAGTAAGATAGATCAAAGGCAACCAAGAGGTTGCAGAAAAATGTCACATGGTGCATTACCCTTCCGTACAGAAAGTCCAGACTATTCTAACCTAACACGGAGTAAACATGGTATATCAAGTAAAGCTCGATCAGTACACTGGACCCCAGAGTCAAATTGAGTAACAAAGGGGCATAATAGCCTGTAGATGAATTAGAGTCATTTTAGACTACCTCCAAAAGAACTTCAGATTGAACGACGGACATGAATTATGGCAACCACTCCGATCTGCACTTGTAGATTTCCTCGACAATAACTAGGATGTGTATGCTTGGAGCCATAAGGATATGGAAGGATTTAGTTTAAAGATTGCTTGCCATAAACTCAATATCGATCCTTTGGCTTGACTCAAGCATCAATGATGGAGACTACTTAGTCCTGAAAAATATGAAGCTTTATGAAAAGAGGTGAAAAAACTACTTAGCAGTGGATTCATTAAGGAAGAAACCTACCCTATCTGGATAGCCAATTCGGTCACTGTTTAGGGAAGGAAGAAGTTCAAATGGACCCATGAACGTTATAAAGCCTTCGAAGAGCTAAAAACACAATTAGCTTGACCATTTATCATCTCCAAACCCAGAGTGAATAAAGATTGTCACTTTACTTAGCCGTTTCTAAGCATGCCTTACGCGTTGTACTTATCAAAAAAGAAGATGGAGCACATATCCAGTGTATTATGTCTGTAAAGCTCTTCATGATGCTGAACTACGTTATTTTCCCATGGAAAAGCTAACTTTTGCCTTGATCATGTCAGAAAGAAAGTTGCAACCTTACTTCCTAGAGCATCCCATAGAGGTCTTAACCAATTACACTTTGAGATGGGTCTTACAAAAACTAAATACCTTAGGACGCTTGGTAAAATGGGTTGTTGAGTTGAGATAGTTTTACATTTCATATAGACCACGTACATCTATAAAAGGGCAGGCCTTAGCTGACTTTGTGGTTAAGTTCAATTCAGATCCACAAGAAGAATTACACAGGGATAATCCTTGGGAGCTATTGGTGGATGGATCTTCCACTAATGCTCGGTTAGGAGTGAGGATAGCATTGTCAGCCCAGATCACCATTATTTTTGTCAGTATTGACCTTTGATTTTAAAGTCTTTAACAATGAAGCTGAACATGAAGCATTAATAGCTAGGTTGAAAATGGCCAAAGAACTGAAAATATCTAAGGTAGTAGTATACAACAATTTACAGCTGATTGTTAACAGGATTAATGAAATTTTCCAAACCAAGAATGACAGAATGAGTAACTACTTTTGAGTTGTTCAAAAACAATTACAAAACTTTGAAATGACAAAGTTAAAACAAATACCTCGATCCCTTGATGCTTTAGCTAGTCTTGCTACCAGAAAAAAAAAAAAAAAAAAAAAAGGTAAAAAGGTAAATTAGCTCGATAGTATCCATTTGGGAAAAGCTAGATACCCCGCCATTGAGGAGAACATGTCTACATTTATAGTCATAGACCCTAAACCTATAATTATGGATGGGATCACCAATTTCTCAAACATGGAGTAAGCCCTACACACCCTGTAGAAGCTCAAAAATTGAGAATAAGGTCAAGTAGGTATACCTTAGTCTACGACGTCTTCTACAAGAGAGGATATGTGAAATCACTATTAAGATGTTTGAATGAAGAAGACGCCCTATACACTGTATAAGAAGTGCATGAATGAATTTCTGGCAATCACGTTAGGGGACAATCCTTGGCCTACAAAATTTGAAGGCAAGGATATTTCTGGCCTACCATAAAATGAGATGCCCTAAAATTTGTGAAAAAGTATGACAAGTGTTAACGTCTTGCACCCATAATTTGAGCACTGCCCAAAGAACTCAATTCTGTTATTAGTCCATTGTCATTCTCGAAATGGGGGATAGACTTGATTGGACCATAGCCTACTGAAAGAGGTAGAACTGAGTTTGCTATTGTCGCTGTCGATTACTTCACTAAATCGACAGAATTCGAACCTCTTGCAAAAATAATCGAGCATAAAACAATGAATTTCATCTAAAATCAGTCATTTACAGATTGGGCACACCCCATTCAATCGTCACTGACAATGGAAAACAATTTGACAATGCACGATTAAGAACCTTTTGTGAAGAGTTCAACATCAGGAAGCACTTCTCCCCTCCAAAGCATCCCCAAGCAAATGGACATGTTGAAGCCATCAATAAGATAATCAAACAAACCTTAAAAGCTTGTCTTTACACTATGAAATGAACATAGGTCCTACTGCACTACCTCATAAACTAACACGAGGAAAATCTTTTTTCCTTAGCATTCGATATGAAAGCAGTAATTCCCATTAAGAGAGAAATTCCTTCATTTTGAACTCAATTCTTCAATGAAAATAATAGCGAAGAAGTACTAGCATAGAGCTCGACCTGTTAGAAGAACAAAATAAAGGCGAAGCAGTTTATAAGTAAAGAAGTGCGAGGTACCACAACCATAAAGTATGTAATAAAAAGTTCGAAGTTGGTGATTTGGTATTGCGAATGATTTTTTTGGCAACTAGGAAACTTAACGCTGGATCATTACGTCCTAATGGGGAATGACCCTATAGGGTAGTCAAGATTTTGGCAAAAAGCTCATACAAGCCAGAGGACATGCAATGATATCCTCTTTTACATCCATGGAATGTAGAACGTCTTAATAAATATTATCGGCTGTCTTGGGGACAATATTCTTAGTAATACCATGTTTTCCTATTTGGAATAAAATTATAAAAAAAATGATTTCCTAGACTCATAGAAAGGACATGCTTTTCAGTAGTTCGTGCTAATGTTGCAAGTGCTGCAACACTTAGCAAAAAATTCTTAAATAGAAATTCAACTAACCTACTCTTCAACAGTCTATGCTAATGTTGTAAGCGCTATAACACTTAACAAAAATCTCTAAAACAGAAATTCGAATAACCTATTCTTCAACAGTTTGTGCTAATGTTGTAACTTGTTTTTCCACATTCTGTACTAATATTATAAGTGCCACACACTTAGCAAAAAAATTTAAAATAGAAATTCAAAGGAACTGCTCTTCGGCAGTGCCTACGAGACTCCAACAGCTATATTCATCTTCACCAATGTAGCCCTTTGCTCGTTCAAGGCCTCATACAGAAATCCCACATCAAACTTTGGTCTCATCCTTTCAATATGCTTTATCATCTCGACTAGACCAACTACGTAGGCATCTTGGGCTAATGAATCAAAAGCAGGAGAGTTCTTCCAATTCGCAACCATTGTCAAAGCTCTAACCTCAGCCTCAGTAGCTCCGATCTTTTCTTTATCTGTACAGACCTTCGCTTCATCTGCTCAGATCCTTTCTTCAGCACATTCTCTATTCCTATCTTGTACATAAAGTGTAGTCTTATCCCCATACTTTGATGGCCCGCTACTAACAGTAGAAAGTGTGGTGGCGATCGGGCTAAAAATCATTCGAGTTTGAGGTGCCTTGTGTCGAAAGTCTTCCTAACATTGGTGGTTAGGCGGCGGGTCCCGTTTAAATTTCAGCATTAGCGCGTCATCGTGTGGGGTGACAATAGGATTGGGGTTACCGTGAAGGGGTAACCATTGCTTGTGCTAGAATTTTAGGAATTTTTGCTCTATTTGAAGTCTTGATTTTGATTGCAAGTTGGTAATTTATTTTTTGTGCCGTAATTGTTGTTTAGTCACTGTGTGAGACTGCATTGATTGGAAATTTTAAATTTTTTGTTTATATACCTTCGTGTTGCATTGATTATCTTGTTAGAACACCTGGACTTGACCCGTTCGAACGTTTCCTTGATCTGAGATTTTGAGTCTCACGAAAACCTGGGAATCTAGTACGGTGTATATTGCTACCTTAGGATTACTCTGTGTGACCTATTTGTGCATTTCTTGGTTGTTCTGGTTTTTCAAGATGACTTCACGTTTCGAAGTTGGAATTTTCAATGGAAAGGGTGACTTTTCTATTTGGCAACAGAAAATGAGAGGTATTTTGGTTCAACAAAAAGTTTCAAAGGCCATAGACGGTAAATTTCCCGTAGATTTTACAGAAGCACAAAAGGAAGAATATGATGAACTTGCATACACTTCAATTATTTTACACTTGTCTGACACTGTTTTGAGAAAAGTTGAAAAACTTGATTCTACAAAAGAACTTTGGAAAAAGTTGGAGGATTTATATTTGCTCAAATCTACTCCTAATAAATTGTACTTGCTTGAAAGATTTTTCAGTTTCAAAATGGATTCTTCAAAAGATTTGGATGACAATTTGGATGTGTTTAACAAACTTGTTCAAGATATTGTTAACTGTGGTGAGTCGGTGTCTGAAACTTACAAAGCTATCATTTTGCTAAATGCTATACCTGATACTTATCGTGAAGTCAAAAATGCTATTAAGTATGGTAGAGACACCTTGACGCCTGAAATTGTCGTTGACTCACTTAGAAGTAAGGAGATGGAGATGAGAGCTGAAAAACATGATAAGGAAAGCGGTGAGTTGCATATGATGAGGAGTAGAATGAAATTTAAGCAAATGAGTTTGGGTAGAGATCAAAACAGTGGTGATTCGAGTAGCGACTCGAGTGATGATGATGGTAAGAAGAAGAGCAAGAAGTGGGACAAGTCTAATGGTAGACGGTGTTACAGTTGTGGTAAGTCTGGACACTTCATTAGGGACTGTCCCAAAAGGAAGGATAGGCAGAATGGTAAGATGAGAGGTGATGCGAATCTGGCTATAGGGTCGAGTGATGACCCTAGTGAGGTTTACTGAGTGTAACCCTAGTTACTGCATGTGCATCCGTGTGAAATCCTTTTCTGCATGTGTGTGATTACTTAATTCTGTTGCGTGGTTATATGTTACATTTTCAAATTGTTTGATATGTGCATTGGCATGTTTTAAGTGATCTTATTACTGTGTGTAATTGTTTGCATGAATTGTGGGTTTGTCTTTGTGATGCATTTGCAGTATGTTGTGTGTCTTTCTGTAGGTGGAGTATAGAGGCCTAGGGGTACATTGTAGTTTGTACCGTGTGATGTGGAGTGTGACATTTGGATCACGGTGGAGAGGTGATCAAATGTCTGGAATCCTTTATCTGGAAGAGACCCTGATCAGGTGGAGTGTGAGTGAGACACTTCTATCACTTCTGTTAGGTGGAGACCCATTATCCACGTAGGTTGGAGAAGTGATGTGTTGATAAAGGATTATCCCGAGAACTTAGGATCTATAGAGGCTTACCGTTAGACATGTTTGTTTGTTTGTTTGTTTGTTTGTTTGAGTGATTAGTCTAGTGAGCAGGTGGGCGATGAGGTGAGATATGTGTTCTCGAGGTGAGTGAGCAACACGAAATGGGATAGGATAAGTGTGGTGAGATCTTTGTGAGGTCATTTATGCATGTGTTGCGTATGTGTTGGCCTGTTGATTAACTTGGTGTTAATGTGTTGTTCTGTGTGAACGAGTGTGATTAGATCTCTGTGTTATCCTATGTGATATCTCTGTCGCATGTTTTATTTGCTCTTGATTGATTGCTGTGCTTATCTGTTTCTACTTGGGTGTTCTTGACCTTAGCCCTGATGAGTATATGGAACAGGTATGGTATGTGTTTCAGGTGGAGACACGAGGTAAGGTTTGTGATGCCAATTTTTTATTGGTTACCTTGGTTGTGCAAGTATAAACTGTGTGTTTTGATTGCTTGCAGATTTATTGGGATCAAGGTGGAGATTTGTTGGGTTTTTTGATACCCAATAAATCCGAGCGATGATGTTAAACCGTTTTTCTAGTTGGATTAGATTTCATAGGCCTCGGCCGATGATTGAAATGAAATGTTGACACCACATTGAACGAACCACTCCGACAATATAAGTGGGCCATTGGAAGTAACCTAATTAATTAGAGCTGCTCATGGTCCAACCCAAACACCTTGGATGGCTTTGTTGGTTGGAGGCCCATTTATTGTGACTTATTGGGCCACTTAAAGTTTGACCTAAAAGACCACTTTGCTTGCTTATAAGTGGGTCGGTTTCTTTTGTGTTGCCTTAGTGTGAATATTGGAGCCGTGAGAATTGAGAGAGAAACGTGAGTTTGCTTTGTGCTTCCTCATGCTTTGTGCTATTCTCTCCTTCTCCTTCCTTAGCCTTTGTGGCTTATTTGGGCTGCCAAAAGGATCACTCAACTCATTCCTTTGTGGAACTTTAAAGCAACCGGTGTTTGGGTATTGTGGTTGGAGATTGGTTGTCATTGTGGTGTTGATTTTGGTTTATCTGAGCTTGGTTTGGTGAAATCAAAGGTCAATATTTAACAACTGGTATCAGAGCCCCGGGTCGGAGGAACACAGTAGAAAGTGTGGTGGCGATCGGGCTAAAAATCATTCGAGTCTGAGGTGCCTTGTGTCGAAAGTCTTCCTAACATTGGTGGTTAGGCAGCGGGTCCCGTTTGGTCAATGGCGACGGTAATAACGGCGGTACAAGATGATTGGCGGATGGATTATCATTTGAGGGGAGGACACAATGATGTGGTCCTTCGTTTGAGGGGAGGATTGTTGGGAGCAAACAAGAAGTCCCACATCGGTTGGGAGAAGAAAAGAAATCCACCATATAACCCAAGTGAGCTACTCCACCCATTACCAATTGGTTTTGGGTTGGAACCTCACTTGGGCCGGGTGGTGTGGGCTTGGGTCTAGTTAATTGTTCATCTTAATCCCTACAGCTACTCTTCCTTCAAATCCCCATCTACCTTCAATTCGACCTTCTGCCTCAGAGTTAGCCAGTCGCTTCTCCAAAGCCCTTTTTTCTTCAACACGTTAGGCCCTCTCCTCCTCAACAGTATAATGTATAGCCAGCGTCTCCTCTCCCAAGCTAACCATTTTTTCCAAATTAGCCCATATATGATCAAGTTGCTAAAAACAAGATAAGCATCAAACATTTCCAAAGGAAAAATGAAACTCGGAGTAAGGTAGCACATTGACCTTAGTAGAGACTGACATCATAAATAAAATAGACCTATGGCTTAGAACTCGTGTCGTAATACATGCTTCACTGGCAGTCTTTTGATTCAGATAAGATTGTTTTCTTTCAATCCAATTCCTTAAGAGCAAGTTACTCGAGGTCCTTAGTGATTGAGGAATGGCAACATCAAGATTAGCAACAGAAGGTATAGTCTTTAAAAAGTCCAAAAAAGCTTCAGGGTGACACCCAATCAATGCATCAATCTCTGACCTCATGAGGTCAAGATGTGGAAGTGGTGAATCTGTTGAAGGAGGAAGTGAAGAAGATGTAACTTGGATAAAAGAGCTCGACCTACTCATAGGAGGGAGCACTGGTAAAGGAGCAGTAGAGCGAGGGCGGCGTGATAGTGAGGTATGTCTATCATCATCAATGGGCACATCTCTTAGCCAGTTGGACTCTTGAAGTTTCTTTCTATGCCTCTACCTCTGTCATAGATTGTTTGGATGCCTTGTACCCCAACATCCTTCAACTAGGCTCTGTTTACAAATACCTGAAAATTAAGTCATTCGAATTAGGAAAAAAGAATTCAAAACAAATAAAGGAAAAAGCTTATGAGGAGCAGGATGAGATGATCTTATGGTAGGAGGCGATGACCTTGACCTTGTAAGATGAGGTGATTGCCTTACGGAAAGTGGAAACAACCTTGCTAGAGAAGGATGTGATGGGACAATAAAAGAAAGTGGTGGTTGCCCCGTTGGGAGCGGTGACGATGAATTTACAAGAGGAGGATTAGATGGATGCTGGTTAAAGAGACCGACACTGATTAGATTAGAGTCAGTTCTCAAATTGTTGTAGTACCTCTAATTTAACTCCAAGTCCCTAGACACTTTAGCTATTCGCTTGGTGCTCGTAGTACTGATGCAAGGACAACAAAATATCAAAATCCTACTATATTAAAAGAGAGGATATCTAAATCACTATTCATTTGTGCACCCTCCATTTCACATTAAACTAGTTGTTAACTGTTCATTATCTGATTTTCTAATTGATATTTGAGCTGGTTTTTGTATTCATAGCCACAATTGTTGACTATTGATTTCCTCCTAAACTGACCTTGCTAAATATCTGGTTTTCGCATCTTCACTTTTCCTCTCACTTATTCATCAACTTATTTCTTCTCGACCAAAGAAAATAGAGTACTATCTTCTTCTGCAAATATTAAAGGAGCTAGAGAATTCAAGAGGTAAAAATATGTTTTATGATTTTTTGTTTTTGGTTTTATGTTTTAATTAAACTTCTACATTAGAACTAATTATATAAAAAAAAACAGGCTCTGATATTATTGAAGCATCAAAAAATTAGTAAGTTCAATTAATCTTCCTTGTGCTTTCTAATCATTCTTTTCACCATAAAGTTTTATTTTTTTCATTTCAATAGTCAAGAGTATGAGATGATTTTTGCAGTAATCTACCCGAATAATTCGGAGAGCGAGCTCGAGCTCCGAATTATTCGGAGCTCTCGGATCACATGAGCTCCACTCCGTATATGTAGAGTGTGCGCAAGCTCTGTATTATCCAGAGTGGTGCCCGAGAGAGCTTCACACATAAAGCATTTTTTCCCTTCCAAAAAGAAGCAATAAATGAGGAACGAATTATTTATATGGTTGCAAGATGCAAATAGAGAGACACCTAAACTTCTCAAATTTGACGATGTGGTTTTTTTTCCCTGTTAAATAACAATGAAGATGTTTTTGCTTTATCACTCTGTGGAATGGATGTTTTCTCTATATTTTGTCTGTTGCTCATACAATAGTATACTAATTAGTACAGATATATATTTTACCACACACACATTAGATCGAATTGATGAAGGAAGATCTGCACAATAAAAATGAGCACCAGATTAAGCAAAAGTATCAATTAATTTACAAGGAAACCTTGGATAAATGTTGAGCGAAATGCATGAAACGGAAAAATGAAACTAAAAGTATTCATTTATAGTAACTGTATATCTTCTAAGTGAAAAGAGAAATGAATTGAATTAATAAAACTTATAAACTATACTTCAATGGTATAGCCGTTTGCGTGTTATGAAATGACTAGGAAAATATATTGGACTGTCCAAAAAGTAATTAAAAATAGGAAAAAAAAAAAAGGTTTATCCAATTGATAAAAAAAAAAAGGGCTAAATGCATGTTCTTTTTAAATAAAAAAAAATTATTTCAATATGTGTTTTTGGATGATTTTGATATTTTATTATGGTGGAAAAAAATATTTCATTTTAAAGTTGTAAAAAAAAAAAATCCTCCGTGCGCGCACGGAGACACATCGGGACTCTCCGTGCGAGCACGGAGAGTGATGCTACTCTCAGTGCGCGCACGGAGAGTCCCGTGACTCCGTGCGCGCACTGAGAGTAGCATCACTCTCCGTGCGCACACGGAGGGTGTCTCTCCGTGCGCGCACGGAGAGTGATGCTGCTCTCCGTGCGTGCACGCACGTTCCCGTGTCTTCGATTTTTTTTTTAAATATAATATCATTCTCCATTTTTTTAAGTTTCTTTCATCATTGCATACCTACATAAAATTAGAATTTCTTTCGTGTCTTCGCACCCACGCCTTTTTTTTTACTTCTACTTATTTACATTTCACAAAAACAATAGAAAATATTCAATTCTATACATACATGAAAATCAAAATTCATTTCGGGGGCAACCCCCACGAGGGGCGCTGCCCCCTCGACCCCCGCTACCTGACCAGACAGGTCGATCCCCGTCGAGGGTGCTGCCCCCCAGAACCCCCGCGACGCCTACCCTTTTTTTCAATTTTACTATATTGCCTCTAAATAAATTACTCCCACCTTCATCTCGATACGCCCACACAGAATGTTCAGAATTTTTATTGTTTTACATTTACAATTTTACAAATATATATTTTCCTATTAATTAATAATCACTACATATTTGTCAACAATTTTTAATGTACATAACATTCACAATAATAATAATAACGTTAATTAATATAATTACTCAAACATCTACCTTTTTCCCCATTTCTACACTACTGCCTTTAAATATCTAATTTCTCCTATACATATAGATTTACCTACAATTGTTGACTTCCCAACCCTATCCTTAAGGAACCCAAAAGGCAAAAATCAACAACTTCTTCTCCACGCTTTACACTCGATATCAAATCCAAATTTCTTACCTCAATTCTCTATCGACTGTTAGTGCAAAAAATATCTTCATTAAGCTCACAAAAGCAATTGGAATTGAGCTTTAACTTACAATATCTCCACGCTTTAAACCACATGACTCGCATTATTCATTGCTGAAGGTTTTTTTGTTAGTTCTCTTACATTGAGTAATAAGAACCATCTCTATAGAGGGTTCTCAATAAAATTTGAAGATTGATAAATTTCTGATATAGATTTTAATAAGAAAACTTTATTTATTACATATTTTGAAGTTTTCCAAATGGTTCTTAGAACAATTTCAATCTCTTTCTTCTAATGTGTTAAGCTCTTCATCATATTTAGTTTAATTATGATGTTAAGTGCAATGCTTCTATGGCTATTCGCAACATTGTGCTTAAACACAATCTCAAATTGCTAGATGAGTCGTTGAAATTGCTGAATCAAGATTGTGAAAAAATGGTTGGCCAGAATTAAAGTTGATCCCCTATTAGTTTTGTATTCATTTTTTTGGGTGAGAATTTCTTCAGGAATCTCAAACTATATATATATATATAACTTTTTTGTTAAAATTATGTACAAATTCTTGCAGAATAGATGAATTAGCCCAAAAATTCAAGAAACTAACAACTTATTAAACTTAGATGAAAAATACGAAATGGGATATCAACCTTCACATTCTTCCTTGGATCAAACTTCCCAGTCACCAAAAGAAACTCTCAGTTACTCAATCTTGAGTCGAAATTATTTTACTTATTGTAGAAAAAATTTAGAGACATAAACTCCAATGACCAACTAATGAGGAATTGTATTACTATATAAGAGATGCAATTTCATCGCCTAATGACTATTTTGGATTGGGATTGAGCCTAAGATCAATATTGGAGAAGCACAAATTGTTGTACAAAATGTTGCTGCCTTTGGCCTTACTTGGAACTTGTATGGTGACTGGGGATGAAGTTCTTGTGCATTGCAGTATCCAGTGCTATAACTTAATTTATTCGTTTTTAGTATTATAATCTTTTTAAAATTTTTATTTCATATGAAAGTTCGGTGACAAACACAATAAAAAGAATATGTAAACTCTTTATTTTTCTTCTACAGCAACAAAAGTTGTTTCTTTTCCATTTCATTTTATTGCAACAATAATTGGGAATTTTGGAAAATTTGTGATCTTTTTTCTAAAGCTATTATGCTTGTGGAATCTCAGACTCCTGATTCCATTAATGGGAAAGAGATGGCTGTTGTGGTGAGGAAGGTTGATGTGAAATAGAAGATATTGGGTTCTTCTTCAAAGTTCAAAAAACCTTGTTAAAAAGGTTGTTAGGAGCAGTTCAATGAAGAATCTATTCAAACCTGAAAAACCTTGGACCTTTGTCGATGTTGTACGAGAAACCAGGGCTATACTTTTGTGCCTAGATGTTGCTGGTGACTCCGAGGGACCTCAGCATGATGAAACGGTTAATTTCTTATGCATTCTTTGAAGATTGGTTTATTTTTTTCTTGCAATTTTTCTTTTCGTATTTAATTTGTTTAGGACAGAATGTTTCGAAAAGGCAAGGGAACAATACTATAATTGAAGAACTTATTGTATTCTATTGGTTTCCATGATAATATATCTAATGCAAGAAGAAAAAGATAAAACTTTTGACATAATTATATGCATTGGTTTTTGGGATATTCAAATTTTGTTAATATTAGCCTTGTTTGTTACATAAATATTTAATTTTTTACACATCATTATGTTAATGTCTTTCTCAATTGAGCAATGTTAAATCATGCTTGATGTCAGGTTCTCGTGACGGTTCTGCATAGTAAAAGGAGTTTGAGAATTCATAATCATTCTCATATGAACACTAAAGATCCGTAGACATGCATTAGTTTTGTTTCTTTATTGAACTTGCTGTGTTATAATTAAGGTAGTAAATTTGTTTCTTAATTGATCTTACTGGGTATATCAACTATGGTAAGCACCTAAACTGTAATGCAATCATGTTTACTGGTACTTTTTTTGTTGCCAATAGTCATCAGCATTTGTTATTTTTGCTTGTTTATGAATACTAGATTTATTGTTGTGTCTGGAATTATAAATTGCCTTTTCCTTTCAATTGACGAAATTAGATGTCCTCATTGGGGCATATGAAGCTAATTCTTTATGGTGTTGATGAATCCAAGCCTGTTCCAGAAGCTTGCTTGCAACTGACTAAAGGGTTCTTTAAAGACGATACACTGTTGGTTCTTATTTTCTGTATCCTAAAATTATACTTCTTTTTTTAGGTGAGCAACAACTATACCCATAGATTTTGTGGTCTGTACACAACTTATACCTAATATTTGGAATTAACTTATGATGTAAACTAGACTTTCTTCTTGCTGCTAATCATGAATATACTTTTGTCTTTTGGGCTCGTAATAATGTCACTGAAGTTGTTGCGAATTTGCAAAAGCAACAAGTTAATTGCCTCTGATTTTTTGGATGTCAATCTAGATCTTTGATACTGGGGCGAGCTATTGTACTTTATGTTTACAAAATTCTAAAGAATAATTTATTGTGTTACTATTTACGTTGCTCCAATATTAGTTGTTACTGTTAATGTTTTATTTTCCACAGAAGTTGACTATGAGATATTAACATATAATAGATTAATTTGAAATATCACCTTGACAATAGGAGTACTAACTCTCAGCAAACTTATCGTCTTTGGATAGATCTTACCTTTATTTGACTCGAATGAATTTGGAAATATAATCATTTTATTGAAATAAAACACTATTGTCAATAAAAGGAAAGTAATAGTAGGTATTCAACTCCATTCAATCCAAATGAGAAAGAGGCATAGCTAAAGTTGAAACGTTGGATATATGAACTTCAAAATATCTGTTTTAAACTTATGGCTGCGAAATGTGTTTTTGTTCTTGGCTTTTTCTGATGTCAATAAAATAGTTAAGTTGACATACTGATCGCTTAAATTATTGAACTATTATAGAAACATATTTTTGACTTATATTCTACTAGATTAAAGTCTTCCGGTTCCTTGATTTGTTGATTGAGGTACTGTTAATTATTTTAGGGCTTCAATATAACAATGTGTATTGAGGTCATATGAAGGTTTATTATTGTATTTTTACTGTGTGAGTTGATGACACCTCCATGTTAATTGTTTATTTAGCTTTTTATTATTGTTTATAATCTACATATATGGTGATCTTGGATATAATTTAATGATTTAACGATGTTAGGCGGTTTGTTTTTAACTTCAACAGTCGCATTCTCAATCGCCAATAACACTATTAGTGGCTATTGTGTAAGGAATTCTGATGTAATATGGTATGTACTTCTGTATGGTGGCTAAAATGATGCATGAAGAACTTCAAGACATTTTCTCTTTTAAACTCGTGACTGCAAAATGAGCGTTGTTCTATTTCCATAAAATAGTTCAGATGATATTCTGATTACTTAAATTATTGAACTATTATAGAAATGCATTTTTTACTTATATTCCTTACATGTATATGACTTTTTGTTTATTTATTTATGCATATGGGTCAAAGTCATTCTATCATCACAAGGGAGAAGGGAATGCCCCATATATAAGTTTGTTATTGCTTTAAGCTTGCTCAAGGTTTCACTAACTTGGAATATGTGAACTTAACGTATATTATTTTTCTTCTTTTTCCAGTAACTTAATAGTCCTTATACCACTTGTGAACATATTTTTCATATCCTAGAATAATATAACTTAGTAAGGCTTTTCACATATTCAGGAAAAAAAATTTCATCACAATGCAGCCATAGCGAACATTATGTATATAATTCACGAAAGTCCAACACATTTAATACACTAACAGTACTGTCAAAAAAAACTCGGCCCGTGCATTTGCACGGGCAAAGACTAGTAACATTAAAAAGGTAAACTGGGACTCGGTACTCGTAAGTCATAATAATTAATAACATTATATTCAACAAAAATTTTACTTGGTTTCTATTACTTTAAGCTGATTTTGTACCTACATACCACACATCCATTGTTATGTGTTTGTTTATAAGCGAGAGTGAGAAGAAGTCAAATCGAGATTGCATTCTGGAATAATCGATTGCAAAGGAAGATAATAGTTATTCACGAGGGTTTAACGGAAAATAAGAATCATTGTCGTAGGAATAGAGAGAATTTATGGGAAGATGAAGAGAGAAAATAGACAGTCTCTGACTTCAAACATATTTTTCTTAAGGCTGATTTAGATTGTTTTGGGGCCTCTATTTTCTTACGAGCCCCTAGCAAATGTGAGGCCCAAGGCAGTGGCCTAGTTTGCTTTGGGCAGGGCCGGCCCTGTATGGATTGAATAAAAAGTAGGGATAATTAGGTCCATTATGGTAAAAAAAAAAAAGAAGAAGAAGGAATTAGAATAATACACTTAAAGTTAATTATATATCTAATTATCGTATTAATTACGCCTCAAATCCATCCGGAAACACAGGCAGATAAACCATTCCCTCGTGTCTAGATTTTTTCTCTTTTAAAAAATGAAAAAAATACTCTTGAAGTTTATAGAGGACGGTAGCTGGGAATTTCTAAATCTGAAAGCTACTGTCTCATATTCTGACAACTCTGAAGACTCGGACCAAGGTTATGAGCCATCAGATGCAGAGCCGGTTTCAGAATCGGAGGATGACGACTCGAATAGTAAATCACTGGTGGAATCTGAAGACGATGAGGAAGAAGATTCATAGGAAGAACCAGAGGAAGAGAAAGGCAAGACGTGGGAAGAGTTAAGAGAGGAAAGCTAGCAATGTAGACAGGGAGATGGATGAATTGGACAGCGAGGATGAGAGGAGAAGAAAAAAGGCGAAAGCTTTTGGCAAGTCAAGGGCTGCTCCCAGTGTTCCTGCATCCAAGAGAATGAAGTTTAGGTAGACAAATGGAAGGTTTCGATCATTTCAAGTTTGTTGAGTTCAATGGTTTTTGCCTTCCTATGTTGCAGCTTTAATGTTTAATCTACTTTGGTATTAGTTTCTTTTTAATCAGTTAGTTTTACTGTTTGATCATTGGTCTTATTGTGTGATGCTTATGTCACAGATTTTACTTGTAAATTGGTTACTGTAGCCTTATTATAAAATTAATTTTATGTTTTTATTAGCTTATACTGGGATTTCACCTTTTCAAGGACTGTTCGTTACTTTTTTTTTTTTTTTTATTAGTTTTAGTCACTTTTTTTAGTGTGTCATTTTTAAAATCTTCTCACTTTCTTGAAGTTTCTGTCACATTTTTTTAGTAACAAACATCACGTTTTTGTTTATTTTTAAATAAAATGCGACAACTAACTTCAAAAAGTGACTTTGCGTCACTTAATTCTACACAACATTTTTTGTTTTATTTTGAGTATATCACTTTTTTTATTGTCTGCCACTTTTTAATTTGTATAACTTCTTTTAATTTGTGTCATTTTTTTTTTAATTTTGTCACATTTTTTTTTGGTCACTTTTTAAGAAGATAAAAAAATAAAATAAAATATTATATTTTCCTAACATAATCAGCATGTAAATTGACCTGAACATGATGATTATTTTAAGAACATGATTACTGGTGCTGTACAAATGGATGTTGCTATTTTGGTATTTGTCACTTTTTTTGAGTTTTGTCACTATTTTTTTGAGTATTTGGTTGCAAATTGTTACTTCTATTTTTAAATACATCTTGACATTATTATCGAAACATTGGAATTATTGATAAATATTGTCATGACAGAATACTCATCGGTTTTATGATTTGAGAATTTTTTTCAAGAATTTTTAATTTTGAATTTGACGTTGAGCAGACTTTTGGTGTCATACTTAGGAATAAATGGTTGAGTTGATTATTTGAAATATGTCCACCATGTGTTTGATGAAATGTCCAAATGGTGGAAACTTTTTTATTGATGACAAAGTTCGACAAGCTTTTTTGCCTTCTATCTTCCCAAAGCTAAATGTGGTAAAATTGTGGTTTTTGTCACTTTTTTAAGTTTGCATAACTCTTTTGAGTTTGTATCACTTTTTAGTATGTGTGTGTCACCTTTTTTGAGTTGTCACTTTTTTTTTGAGTTGTGTCAATTTTTTGAGTTTGTTCACTTTTTGAGTATGTCACTTTTTTTTGAGTTGTCACTTTTTTTTTTTTTTTTTAGTTTGTGTCAACTTTTTTAAAAAGGCAAAAAAGTTACAATTTTTATATAAAAAAAGTGACATTGTGTCGCCTTTTTATTTTACACAGTATTTTTTACTTCCTAAAAACATTTCATATGATTTTCAAAACATTCCTAATTTTAAGGGTATTTTTGTAAGTACCCCTAAAAAGTAATTCCTGAATGGGTCAAGGCTGTGAGTGAATATAGAATGAATAAAGAGTACTACAAAAATGGAGGAAAATGTCTTAACTTCGTCGAATAACAAACTTGGCTATTATATAGCCTTATTGAGAAACTAAAATAGAACCGAAACAAGCATTAACATAGCCCACATTTAGTAATTGCTACAACGTGGTAAGAAGACCAAATCAACAAATAACAAACATCCCAACTAGAAGGAAAATACAGACGTGGGGGTAACTCACCAATTGCTATCCAATAAACTAAACATAAAACAAACATTTCCTCCCTTAAACAGGATGCTACAAGCTTCAATTTATTTCAGTCTCAGAACAAACTCCTAATTGTCCTCAAACATTGACAAACGTATTCAGGTTGAGTGGTTTTGTCATTATATCAGCCAACTGCTCGTGTATCACAGTGTACTTGTTGGAAAATATATTGAATGGCAAATAGATTTTCACTTGTGTATGTAAGATTAATCCCACATTGATTGAAAGTTGAGATTTGAAAATGAGCCTTAAAAGGAATTACAATCTCACATTGGTTAGAAACTGAAAAGTAGGAATATATGGGGACTATAAATAGTGTCATCCCACATTGGAAAAGGAAAAGAAATGTGGCAATGTGGGAAAAATTAAATAGTTATCCCACATAGGATAGAAATGGGGTTGTTGACCAATTTATATATGGTTAACAATTTGTAAGGTGTAACCATTTGATGCATAGAGACTCCTCCATGGCCTTCGAGCCTTGAACTTGTGTGGGCACAACCTTTGTACACAAATATCGGACCGAATGAGTCAAAAATTGGCCACAAAGTGCAAGCCACATTTTGAAAATTTTCTTTTACGTTTTTCCATTTAAAACATAATCTGAAAACTGTTTTCCATTTATTTTGTAACTCCAAAACGTCAGAATTAAAATGACAGAGTTATGACTGGAGTTATGGTTGCATTAAGAGGCAAAGGCTCTTCCTTGCCTTTATATACTGAACAATCTCTCAAGTTTAGGCACACCACAACAAACACGAAAGCTCTCTGCTTCTATTCGAATTCTTGTCTTCTTCCAGTCACTTGGTGATTTCGTTCCTGCACTCTCTTTCAGTTCGACTGCGCATCTACAGTTCACACCGTTGTATCCTGGGAAGCAAGCACTTGAATTACTTCGATGAGGGGGCAAATATTGCTTTAAGGACACTGTGTTGAACACAGGCCCCGGCTCCAAGACGTCCATTTTATTTTCTGTCAACTGCAATTTGTTTGTTACTTCTTCTAATTTAGTTAACTATTTAACAAGTTTATTTACAATCTTAAAGCAATATTTTCTTTATTGATATTCTGATTGTGTTTCAGAAAATGGAAAATACACCTACCAATAACGTTGTAGGATCTGCAAATGAAACTGTGTCTCATGTAGCTCAGGCTGTGGCTATGCCAAGTTCTGATATGGCTCAAGTGGTGGCTCCAGTGACATAATATGCCAAGTCTAGCTATTGGCCCAAGTAGAACTAAGATTGTGGCTCTCATGCCAAGTCTGGCTACTGGTCCAATTGTGACAGTCCCGGTTAATCACGGGAAAAGAAGTTTAATGGTTCGAATTTCAAGAGGTGGCAACAAAAAATGTTGTTTTACCTCACGACCTTGAATCTTGAGAGATTCTTGATTGAAAACGCTCCAGTGCTCCAAGAGGGTCGGAGACATTCAAGCAATCAGTGCAGTGGATACTAGGAAGCATTCTGATTTCCTGTGTCGGAATTATTTGATGAACGGTATAGCTTATTCATTGTACAATGTGTACTGCACAATAAAAACGACCAAGGAATTATAGGAGTCTTTGGACAAAAAGTACAAAATCGAGGATGTCGGAGCCAAGAAATTTCTTGTTGGCCACTTTTGGAATACAAAATGGTAGACTCCAAATCCATAATCAGTCAAGTACAAGAATTACAAGTGATCTTGCATGAAATTCATTCCGAGGGAATGGTTGTAAACAAATCCTTCCAAGTGGCTTGCATAATTGAAAAGCTACCTCCTGCATGGAAGGATTTCAAAAACTACTTAAAGTACAAGCGAAAAGAAATGAACGTCGAGGAACTAATTGTTAGACTTCGAATTGAAAAAGACAACAAAAGTTCTGAAAGAGGGTTCAATTCGGTTGTGGCTAAAGCCAATATTGTGGAGCATGGTCAAAGTTCCAAGACCAATAAGAACAAGTCTGGGCAATCTGGTGGCAAAGGGCCCAAGTTGGGGCCAAAAGGTGGAATTTCCAAGAAGAAGTTTCAAGGAAAATGCTTCAATTGTGACAAGATCAACCTTGCAGCTTTCATTTCTGAAGTGAACCTGGTGGGTTCAAATCCGAGATAATGGTGGATAGACACCGGTGCCACCCGACATGTTTGCTTCGATAAGGAGATGTTTAGTAGGTTTGAAGCAGCTGATAGGGAGAAACTGTATATGGGAAATTTAGTGACCTCCGAAATCAAGGGCCATGAAAAGGTGGTTCTAAAGATGACGTATGGGAAAGAGTTGCCTCTAAACAACGTGCTTTTTTTGCCGGAGATTCGCAAGAATTTGGTTTCCGGCTCGCTGTTGAACAAGCATGGTTTCCATATATTGTTTGAGTCAAACAAAGTTATTTTGTCTAAGTCTGGAATGTTTGTAGGAAAGGGTTATGTTAGTGATGGGTTTTTTAAGCTCAATGTAATGGCTATTAAGCCAAAAATTAATAAAATGAATAACTCTTCTGTTTACTTGCTTAAGTCTTCCAATTTGTGGCACGGTCGACTAGGACATGTTAATTACGACACTTTGCGTAGACTAATTAACTTAAATTGCATACCTACATTCCAAATTGATAATAAACATAAGTGTGAAACTTGTGTTGAGGAAAAATTGACAAGGTCATCTTTCAATCCGTTGAAAGAAGAACTAAACCTCTTGATTTAATCACACCGATGTATGTCATTTAAAATTTGTAAAAACAAGGGGAGGCGACAAATATTTTATTACTTTTTATTGACGACATCACAAAATATTGTTTTGTGTATTTGCTTAAAAGTAAAGACGAAGAATAAGAGAAATTTGTTCTCTATAAAAATGAAATTGAAAATCAACTCAACAAGAAGATCAAAGTGTTGAGAAGTGATAGAGGTGGTGAATATGAATCACCATTTGCTGAATTCTGTGTACAACACGGAATTAAACATGAAACAACGGCACCTTATTCACCACAACAAAATGGAGTTGCTGAACGAAAAAATAGAATATTGAAAGAAATGATGAATGCAATGTTATTAAGTTCTGGGTTACCTCAGAACATGTGGGGAGAAGCTGTATTATCAGCTAATTACCTTTTAAATAAGGTACCCTGAAAGAAAGAAAAAAAAAAAGTCCTTACGAGTTATTGAAAGGAATGGAGTCTTCCTACAAATACTTACGAATGTGGGAGTGTCTTGCCAAAGTGGCTGTACCTACACCAAAGAAGGTAAAAATAAGACCAAAAACCGTTGATTGCATATTTATCGGATATGCACATAACAGTAGTGCTTATTGATTTCTTGTGTTTGATTCTAAAATTTCTAATATACACAAAAATACGATAATGGAATCAAGAAATGCTTTATTCTTTGAACATGTATTTTCATGTAAGTCCAAAAAAGAAGCAAACTCTTCTAAACGGACATATGAGACTATGATTGAGAATAGTCAAGACAAAGAAGTAGAAGAGGAAGTTGAGGTTGAACCAAGACGTAGCAAATGAGAAATGACAGAAAAGTCTTATGGTCCTGATTTTCTGACTTATATGCTAGAAACTGAACTTCAAAGCTTTAAAGAAGCTGTAAACTCTTCAGAAGGACCTCAATGGAAAGAGGCCATTAAAAGTGAAATAGATTCCATTCTGCAAAACCATGCATGAGAGCTGGTTGATCTTCCCCCGGGAAGCAAACCACTATGCTACAAATGGATTTTCAAAAGGAAAATGAAAACAGATGAAACTATTGATAATTACAAGGCCAGACTTGTAATTAAAAGTCATAGGCCATAAGAAGGCATTGACTACTTTGACACTTATTCTCCGGTAACGAGAATAACTTCTATTCGAATGATATTAGCGATTTCATCTTTGTACAATTTCGAATTACATCAAATGGATGTCAAAACTACTTTTCTAAATGGAGATTTAGAAGAAGAAATTTACATGGAACAACCTGAAGGGTTTTCTGCACCAGGACAAGAAAACAAGGTATGTAAATTGGTAAAGTCATTATATGGCTTAAAACAAGCACCAAAACAATGGCATGAAAAATTTGACAATGCCATGATGGAAAGTGGATTTAAAATCAATGAATGTGACAAATGCGTTTACATCAAAGACACAGAAAATGGTTATGTCATTTTATGTCTTTACGTTGACGACAGGATTATTGTTGATATCAACGATAAGATGATTAAATCTACTGAAACTATGTTGAATTCAAGATTCGACATGAAGGATTTGAGTTTAGCTTATGTGATTCTTGGAGTTAAAATTTCAAAAACATTAGATGGACTCATTCTAAGTCAGTCACATTATGTGGACTAAATTTTGAAAAAATTCAATAATGATGATACTGGCGTGACTAGAACACTGATAGATACAAGTCAACATCTATCGAAAAATAGAGGCGATGGTATTTCTCAAGTAGAGTACTCTAGAATAATCGGAAGTCTTATGTACCTAATGAGTTGTACAAGACCAAATATAGCTTACACATTTAGTAAGCTGAGTAGATATACTAGTAATCCAGGGTCTGACCACTGGAAAGGAATAGTAAGAGTACTAAGATACTTGAGATATACTCGTAATTATGGACTGCACTATACCAGATATCCTGCAGTTATTGAAGGATATACTGATGCGAATTGGATATCTGATATTAAAGACTCAAAGTCTACTAGTGAATTTGTGTTCACTTTGGGAGGTGCAGTCATGTCATGGAAATCCTCTAAACAAATAGTTATTGCGAGATCTACCATGGAATCTGAGTTTATAGCTCTAGATAAATATTGTGAAGAGACTGAATGGCTATGCAATTTCTTAGAGAATATTCCAAGATGGTCAAAACCTGTGCCGGCAATTTGCATACATTGTGATAATCAATCTGCGATTGGAAGAGCACAAAGCAACATGTACAATGGTAAGTCTAGACACATACGTCGTAGACATAATACCATAAGACAGTTACTCTCAACTGGAGTTATATCTATTGACTATGTACAATCTAAAGATAACATTGCGGATCCGCCAATCAAAAGGTTAAATAGAGAGTTAGTTGCAAAGTCATCAAGAGGAATGGGACTTAAGCCTCTAAAAGAATAAGTTATTGTAATGGAAACTCAACCTAGCTGACTGGAGATCCCAAGATCTAGGTTCAATGAGAAAACATAATTGCAAATACTTAACAGTATCACTATGTGGATTATTTCTTGTACATTCCTGTAATAACAGTGATACCCGTGGGAAGATGATAAGCAATTGGCTTTTAATGATTCTTATGCGTCGGAAATCTGAGCGGAGTAATGCAAGTTACTCTTAATTAAGAAATCACCTATGTGAGAGAGAAGTGGGGCCGCTTCAAAGGGAATTGTGAGGCTCAATTCTTAATAACTCTAACTGAACCGGGCATATGTTCATGGCCACAAACGAACATAACCATGAGAATTGAATTGTGTTAGGAAGAATCCTGTGCGAGGTACATCATCGTTTACACAAAAGGTAGAACAGTTCAAAGACATCACGTCTACTAATCAGCTAGTAAAGTAAATGTATTTTCATAAGGGAAGGTTCAAAGAGTAACACCTACCTATCCTATGCAGGTTTCAACTGTGGAACTTTGTCACCAAGTATTCCGTGTCTCTATTAATTTCCATTCATGTAGGGAATTGTTGGAAAATATATTGAATGGCAAATAGATTTTCACTTGTATATGTGAAATTAATCCCACATTAATTGGAAGTTAGGATTTGAAGAGGATCCTTAAAAGGGATTACAACCCCATATTGGTTAGAAATGGAAAAGTGGGAATATATGGGGACTATAAATAGTGTCATCCCGCATTGGAAATGGAAAAGAAATGTAGCAATGTGGGAAAACTTAAATAGTTATCCCACATAGGATAGAAATGGAGTTGTGGACCAATTTATATATGGTTAACAATTTGTAAGGTGTAACCATTTGATGCATAGAGACTCCTTCATGGCCTACGAGCCCGCAGGGGGGGGGAGTGCAAATCTTAGACCGACTTGACCTTCGAGCCTTAAACTTGTGTGGACGCGACCTGCGTACACAAATGTCGGATCGAATGAGTCAAAAATTGGCCACAAAGTGCAAGCCACATTTTGAAAATTTTCTTTTACGTTTTTCCATTTAAAACATAATCTGAAAACTGTTTTCCATTTATTTTGTAACTCCAAAATGGCAGAATTATGGCTGGAGTTATGGTTGCATTAAGAGGCAAAGACTCCTCATTGCCTATATATATTGAACAATCTATTCAGTTTAGACACACCACAACAAACACGAAAACTCTCTGCTTCTATTCGAATTCACATCTTCTTCCAATGACTTGGTAATTCCGTTCTGGCACTCTCTTTCAGTTCGCCTGCGCATCTGCAGTTCACGCCGTTGAATCCTGGGAAGCAAGCGCTCGAATTACTTCGGTGAGAGGGCGAATATTGCTTTAAGAACACTGTGTTGAACACAGGCTCCGGCTCCAAGACGTCCATTTTATTTCCTGTCAGCTGTAATTTAATTGTTACTTCTTCTAATTTAGTTAACTATTTAACAAGTTTATTTACAACTTGGATTGACTTGGCTTTCGAGCCTTGAATTTGTGTGGGTGCGACCTACGTACACGAATGTCGGACCGAATGAGTCAAAAATTGGCCACAAAGTGCAAGCCACATTTTGAAAATTTTCTTTTACGTTTTTAACCAATGTAGGATTGTAATCCCTTTTAAGGCTCCTCTTCAAATCCCAACTTTCAATCAATGTGGGATTAATTTCACATACAAAAGTGAAAATCTATTTGCCATTCAATATATTTTCCGACAGTACTAACTCCATAGTGCCATTCTTTGTAAGATCTCGAAGAAAATGAAAGCGCACATCGATGTAAGGAAATCTGTGTTCCATTAGAGAGCAATGGTTTCCCCAACCTTGGTTATGAATTTGTTGAGCAAGATATATACTACTGGTGGATAGAGTCTCATGACCTCGGGCAAACTCATGATAATCTGTGATGAAGATCTCTGCAACTTTTTTCTAATGTTTGTTATGCTAGAACGGAAGTTTCTTACAAGTTTCAGGTGATTTAATCGATCAAAATCTGCTTTTTCACTCTCAAATACTTGCAAGACCCCTTCTCTTACCTCGCATCTGCCATTCTGAATGTAAACTCAATAGAACAAATTTAAAGACTAATAACACAGAAGAGGTCTCTTTTTCTGCAACATAACAGCTTGCACTAGTGTGGTGTGAACTATGCTAGTTCCAATAATGGTGATGGTGCTTGACAATGAACTAGTCCCTTGCTCACCGGAGGCCGGGTTCTAGGTAAATCCTTAAACTATGCTTGTCTGATCAACGTTCTTTAAGACAGAGTCGAGCTCTTCCGGTTAGCACCAATAAAGAAGGTAAATTTTTTCGTTTGAAGCTTGGCTCTTGGCTGATCTTGTGACCCTGGTGTCACATTGACTATAGGATTCAATTCTCATTATGTAATTTCTTTATAATCAAAGGCTTCTTAGCAGTTACGATGATTCCTATATTTAGTTCTTGATGTGCTTCTAGGCTTTCTTGTCATAATCTCAGTCTCTTTTAAGGTATGAAAAAAACACGACTTACAGGAGCTGAGAGGCAGGAAACATAAAATGACAAGTGTTCATGGAAGACAATTGTATGAACTTTCGAAAATAACAATTATAATGTGCATTAATATTGTTGGGCCAATTAAAAAAACTAATATTCTTATATTCGAAATAACATGAGAAGTATAGAAGCGTGATAAAAATAAGAACAAATATGACTAAAGGAGCGACTTAGGCCACCATCAGATGATTAAATACATATGCAAGAGCAATGCAAGGAATCGAAATCCTGATGCAGAAACCCTATGGTTTTAGTTTGTGGAGAATTAACTGTGCACCGTACTGAGGTTGAAGCGTTAAGACTAAGTGTGGAGCATGTGCATAGGATGGAGAAAGCTCGAAAGAATATTTCTGTAAGATCGTAGTTAGTGCCATCTTTGCTTCTAACATGGCGAAATTCTGTCCAATGCAGATGCGAGGTCCCCAACCAAAAGGAAAGTACGAGAGCTGGCCATTGGTCGCCTTTGAAACTCCTTCACTGAACCTCTCTGGCTTGAACTCTTTTGCATCATCGCCCCATATTTTGCTGTCATGGTGCAGTAGAAGTACTGGCATTATGAGTTCCACATCGGCCGGTAAGAGATGATTTCCTGTTGTGGTTTCCTTATAAATCATTCGAATTATCAGGGTTCCAGGCGGGTATAGTCTTAGAACCTCTTGAAAAATCATTGTTACCTGTAAAAACATCATAACAAGGGGGATAAGAAACAATAAATTTATTAGAAGTTTAATATGTGTTCTAGAGCTTTCAAGTTTAGGCCACCTTTGTTTCATAGACCCCAACTCGTTTACAGGGGCGGGCGCAGGACTTGAAACTTTGGGGACACAATTAAACTCGAAAAAAAGGTGGGAGAAATTATACAATCGAAAATTTACGTCCAAAAAACTCATACTCATGTAATTTTGCATCCGACCATTTACATAGAATATGACTTTTTCGAATGTAAAAAATTCAAAATTTTTTGTCATATTCCATATAAAATTTCTTAATAAAATGATGAAAATTACATTAAAAAATTTGTATCATAAAAATAATAAATATTAATGAAATAATTGAATTTTTTTAAAAAAAATTCGAGTTGGACGTCTTTCTTCAAAACTCACGTTTAACGCATTTTTAACTATTTTCGATATATGTTTAGACTATTCGATATGTCCATAATATAGTTCTCGAAATAAGTTTTGAGATGATATAAACAATTTGTAAAATCGATTAGCGTATGATCGTCGGAGAATTTTTAAAATTAACTTTCAAATTTATTGTGATTTTGCTCCTATTTGGTGGAAATTAAAGTCAAATTTTTAGTAAATTTTGATAAAAGTTATATATTTAAAGGTTCCATGATATATGTTAATAAAATTAATTGTTAACTTTGATTTAGATTAAAATTTATATTTCAATCAATACCAAACATGACTTTATTTAAAAATATTAAAAAAAAAAAAATCTTCTCAAAGTTAGTGGGGCACGTGCCCCACTAGGCCCTACCCTGGTTCCGCCAATGCTCATTTATTGATTTAGATAAGATATTTGTCATATACTCTACCGGTTTATCCAAGTTCACCTATAAAGTGCAATTTCTGAAGTAAAAAATGAAAACACTTACAATTTTAAGGCGATTTAACTCATCAAAATTCGGTTTTTCACTTCCGAAAACTTGCAAGACCTCCTCCCGTGCACGGGTTTGCCAATCCAAGTGCTTACTCAATAAAATCAATGTCCACGCAAGCAAGGATGACGTTGTCTCCTGCCCTCCCAAGTAGAAAAGCTTGCATTCTTCAATAACCTCCTTTAAACTCATTCCAGACTTGCTCCCATGTTGTTGAATTTCTGTGAAATTCGATTCCAACAATATGCCCAATAAGTCATCACTACTAGCTTCCCGCGCCTCCATTGCCTTGATTCTTTTTTGAATTATGCTCATTATAGACGAATCCACTTCCTTCGCGATTTTCCTCATCAATTTATTTATTTTTTTTATTTTTGTAGGAAAAAATCTAAGAGGAAAATTCAAATTAGTAGTCAAAAACATCTTACATTGTAATTTACCATTAATACAAAAAGAAGGAAGAAAACAGAGTAATCAAACCTCCATCCAGGGACATAAACTGAATTTTGTCCTTGCATGATAAGCTCGGCCTGTTCTGTTTGAAGTTCAAATATCTTTCTTCCTTCTTCGTAGTTACTGCCAAATGCCGTACGTGAAATTGCATCCCCCGTCAAAGTTTGAAGATAAGGCCACACATCCACTTCACTTGAACCTTCACTAGATACAATCTTTTCCCATTTGCTTAACATGTCACCACAACTCAAGTAAAACGCTGGAAGCATACGCTATAGGGAACAACATAGAATGCTGCATTAATACTCACACCCACATGATCATGTTAATTTCTCGGGGAAAGAACGCAAATTCGAGTTGTCTAAACCAGTTTCTCAAAGTTCCCCTTTGATCTGACAGTGGTAGAAGCTTTTCATACTTGATATTCACTTGTCTATTTATCATATATATGAAGCAACTAAAGCATTTTAAAGATCGAAAAATACCTTCAACTTTTCCGTGTAAAAAGCAGGATTGATCAGTCTTCTGTGCTTGGCCCATTTATCCGTTTCATAAGAAACTAATCCTTGTGTTAGCAATTTATGCATTGGGTGACGAGGCGGCTTCTGAAAAACATAACTTTTCGACAATACTTCTCTTATGATTTCAGGGTCCATGATAAATACTTGAGGCCTTGGCCCGAACCATATAAATGCATTCTGGCCTGCAAATTATGGACATAATACAATACAGACAGAAAGCCAAATTCTTGATCAAGATATTATCGAGACCTTAGTAGTTTCATTTTGATGAATAATAACATGATACAACCTCATAATTTCATATCTCGTGCATAATTTCATATGATTGTTAGTCATCTAATGTTTAAGGGTGTTTTTCTCCAAGAAGGTCTCCTTTTTGAATTCAGTTTTAGATGATGTTCCTCATTCTCTAGTGCCCCATTTCCCTCCTTGTTGTATTCATCGTTCTCTTCAATATCGCGTCCCTCCCTCCTATTGTGTACCCTCCCACAACCTCTCTTTTCGGTTAGCAGCTAGACAGACTTCCGAGCTGCGACTCAAGAGACTCCCAAACTGCTTCCCTATAGCTGCTCAGCAGCTCGGAAGTTTCTAGAGCTATTCCCAAGTAGGGGGTAATGCTATTAATCATTAGTGGCAATCATCACTAGGTTGCAGTGTAAGTTGTGGTTCATTTTAATGTATTAGATATTGAATTAAGGGAACCATTGTTCCCTAAACTGTTGATGATTACAATTAATGAAGAATAACATTATTCCTTTAGTAAGGCTAAATTAGATATACACTAAAATTATAATCAATTATCAGAGAAAATCTCAACTACACCATTATGAATGAATTTAGAGTTTTGTTCTGAAACATACCATAGTTCTTGACAGTTTTATGGTAGAAGGACATAACTCTTGGCACGATATCATTGGAAAATTTGATGGGCTTCAACTTGGCTTCTTTTGTCATCATATCTAAATCTTTTAGGTCTCCAAACAATAATCTGTACGAGTTTCCACTGAAACCTTGCTGTCTGAGGCATTTCTCTAACTTCTTTGGCTTAAACCACACCCAATTCAAGATTTTCCATCCATAAACTAAGAGAACCACTGCACAAACTACTGCAACTGAGTTCAACAATATCTCCATTTCTCCTCTTATTTAGTTCTTATACTTGTACCCAACTAGCTTATATATACTATGCTTTGCACTTGCTATCACCTTGGCCACTAAACTTTATTGACAACCATTATTTTCTAACTCTTTTTTTCTATATACTCATTTTCAACCACATATTCACAAAAAAAAAATATTTTGCACGTAAATCAAAAATTTCAATGCGCGAGATTTGACTCCTCCACTTAAATGCAGAAGTCAAATTGAATCAAAGATAATTCAAAACACGCTATTTAGACTTTTTAAGGCATATTTTCATCCATTGAATTGGCAATATGAAATTATAAATGATTAAATTTAAAAATAGAAGTTTTTTTTTTTTTTTTTTTTTTGTTATTTCTCTATTGTAATTATTTCCGTCACTGAAGCCATCTTTTTTTGTTAAGATAATCTATCTGATTATTGACAAATTAGTGATACGTTTTGCATATAATATTTGGGAAACTACCTTTCGGTTGTGGAGCTTAACAAGACTAGAGAAACTTCTTGGTTAGGTCATTTTTAGCAGCCAACGACGTTTCTTTGCACTTTCTTGCACCATTTCACTTTCTCTACCGGTCATGAGGTTGCCCTTTTTCTCTTCTCCTTCTAATTTACTTTCATACAGATAAAGTATGTACCACCTTTTAAGAATTAGACATACAAAGGTCATTACGATCTCGAATATGGCTTAGGATACTACCTCGATTGTGTATACAAACATCAAGAATTAATGGTTGGAGACTAAGCTAAAAATGTTCGCTCCAACTTTTCGTACATACGCACATACATATTTACTGTTTCTTTCTTTTTTTAGTCCATATGCATAGAGATATAGTATGATAAGTATCATGTTTGACCCTAATTTCTTAAAAATCATTTTTTCAACTATGAACTTTACGAGGTCCACAATTTTTATCAATTTTTCGATCACATATTTTGTGAGACCCACCTTTTAAAAACTTTTCACTCATACAATTCATCATTTTTTATCAAAATTTACTCAACTTTTAATTTTAGCAAAACCAAGGCACATTAAAAAAATAATTTATATGAGATCACTAATGATTGTAGTTTTTATATTTATTCGCGACATTAAATCGTGATATTTTATTGTCTTTTGAATTAAATTCTACGTAATTTATGTTATATTATATTTTATAGGTAAAACTTTACGTTTAATGAAGAAATGAAGAAAATAATGCAAAATACCAGAAAATGAAAAAATTCAAAGTACGAGGACTAAATTATTGGAGGCAAAGTATGAAGATTAAAGTTTGTACTTTGAAAAATGAATGACTTGTTTCGAAGAAAATAATATATTAAATAGGCCTCAATTGAATTTTTATTGGACGAATTAAAATAGAAGAATTTGGGGTTGATTATTATATATGCAAAAAGACAAGAAGATTGGAGTTTTTCTTAAAAGTCAATAAAAGTGGCTCCCGGTGGAAATTATATACACACAGAATGCATACACGCAGAGAGGGAAGAAAGTGATGGAACAATAATTTGGAAAATCAATCACGCTTCGTCAATTTTTGATAATGTCCCGTTTTACTTTTGTGTGCTTACACTCAGGGGCGGAGGCAGGGGGGTCCTGGGGGGACCCGGGCCCCCCCCCCCCCCCACCAAAAAAAAAAATGTTTTTGACTTTTTTTTTTTTTTTTTTTTTAATTATTACCATTTTGTATTGGTGTTGGTGTTAAAAGTAATTATCGGATATGTTCTCAAATATGGTTCTGAAAATGAATGCTAACTTTGGATGAAAATGATGACATTTGAAATTAAAAACTTCAACCAATATGTTTTAATTTAAGAAATTATAGAGAAAAAATATTTATTTATGGATCCTAATAGTCGAAAATATTAGCTAATTCTCATGTCTAACAGTTCCACTACGAGTTAATATTTACAACAAATGAATGACACTTCTAAAAATTATTAATTTTTCTCCCAGTTTCACTTTCTATTTAGGATAATAGATCTCCAAAGTCCAAAGAACAGTAAACCAACCAAGTATAAGGACGAAGTTTATTTCCTCTAAATTTCCACATTACGATCTTTCACACTCAGCTAAAGTTATACAATGAAAAACACATCTTTAAAAAATGAGCACTTGTAAAACCAATTATTTATTTAAGTAAATGCTATGAAACATAGAAAATGCATTAGAAGTGCAAGGCAATAAGGAAGAAACCCAAAAAAATTTCGGGGGCAGCGAACCCCCGTGGCCCCCACCCCTTCAACTCTGGGACCCCCCTATTTCAACAGGCTGGCTCCGCCCCTGCTTACATTCAATATTATGCTTGACTAAATACTTTTATGTTAGGACGGATGATGTAGCGTTTGTTTTTATTATATATTTAATTTCAAAATTTTCATATCATTTTAATACGTATTAATTAATTATTGTGTGTTTAATACTTTAATTAATTATTGCACAATAATTAATTGATTTAGGGATAATAATAAGACTGAGAGGTGATGTATAATTCTAGCTTATGTAATAATTGACATAAACATTATAAGAGATCAGGAGATAATTATAAGTTATGCGTTTATATGTGTGTGAATTTACATAGAAATATAGTAAGTTCGGACATGTGAATAGGATTCGTGTTGCTTTTGAGAGATCACTAAATACAATAGGTTAATTCGATCGTTGACATGTATAAAAGATAGTTGAATAAATTGAAATTAAATGTATGATAAATAACCTAAGTAAAATCGAAAATCCTAACTATCTAATCACATTATCTTTTCTACAGTTTTAATTTGAGCTCGTTATTTTATTTAATATTGTGTTATTTTATTTAGTAGAATTTCACTTTCAAAACAAAAACTTGATTTGATCATTAGTTACTATTTTAAGATAAATTGAAGCTAGGTTAATTTAAAAATTTATAACAGATAGTAGTCTTTGTGGGACGATATTCGAACTTAACAAATTCACTTTATTACTTGTCACGATCCGTACACTTGCGAAATTTCACGAACCGTCACCATGCACGTGTCATCTAAAGCACCTTCATGGTATGCCACTAGGAAAGGATAAATGAAGCTTCAAAGCTAAAAAAAAAAGTAGAAAAGTATTTAAGAAAAGGCACGCCTGTCGGAGGGACTCATTTAAAAAACAACAATTCATGCTATGCTCAAACATGCTCTAAATAGCCAATTGAGAACACTAGGCAGCTGTTGGAAGAGGATTTTTTTTTTCTTTTTTTGATAAGTAATCAGTACATTAATTAAAAAACAAACGATAATACATGGGAAATGTATTATCAACATAAACAGTGCAAAAACGACATGAAATTAGGCAACCCTTCTATATGGTTGTCAGCCACAGTATTAAACCAATTGTACAAAGTGAGATAAAACAGTTCTCTGAGCTGCTCAAAAGTTCTTGTTTGATCTTCAAAACAGCGGTTATTCCTTTCTCTCCACACGCACCAAACAATACATCCCGGAATAAGATTCCATACAATCCTACTATTCTTATCACGAAATTTCCTCCTCCATGCCCGCACCACATCTTCAATTCTCCTAGGCATCACCCAATCCAAATGTTGGGAGATAAGAATGTTGTTCCAAAGCCACCTAGCACCATCGCAGTGAATGAACAAGTGATCAATCGTCTCCCCATCCTTCTTACACATGTAACACCATTCGGTAACACAGAAACCCCTCATTCGAAGATTATCAACCGTTAACGCTTGCCCCCGCACAACTGTCCACAATAAAAAAGCAACCCGTGGAGGCAATTTACATTGCCACACCATCTTCCACGGGAAAGAGCTATGCACAGGTTCCAATAAAGATCTGAAATAAGAACAAACTGAGAATATACCATTCCGTGCCAACCTCCACCTACTACTATCACCTACTCCAACCTGAATGTGCGCCTCATGCAAAGCGGTAAAGAACAACGCGTAATCATCCAATTCCCAATCCTGTAAACCCCTCTCAAAAACAGGATTCCAACTGAGACTTCCATTGTGAACGGTGAATGCATCACTCACCATAGCAGATGGCTCCAAGGCAATACGATGCAAAGAAGGAAAACGAGCCTTAAGTGGTTGATCTCCACACCAGCAATCGTCCCAAAACCTGACATTATAGCCATTTCCCACCTCATAGTTCAGATTATCTCGGAAGTCATTCCATCCTCGTCGGATATACCTCCACAGACTCACCCCATAAGATCCACGACCGTCAACTGAGCACCAACCCCCCTCCAAAACACCATACTTCGCTCCGATGATTTCTCTCCAAAAACTCGCCCTCTCCATTCCAAAACGCCACAACCACTTACCCAACAAGGCCTTATTAAACATAACCAAACTCCTCAATCCAAGGCCCCCAACCCTAACAGGAGAACAAACCACACCCCACTTGACTAAGTGGAGTTTCCTCTCTTCTCTCATCCCTGCCCAAAGAAACTCCCTTTGAATCCTCTCTAATCTACGTTTCACTGTAACAGGAATAGGAAATAATGACAAAAAATAAGTAGGGAGATTTGAGAGGGTAGATTTAATGAGAGTAAGGCGACCACCCTTCGAAAGATACATACGCTTCCACCCCACTAATCTCTTCTCCATCCTTTCAATGATTCCATTCCAAATATGTTTACTTTTAAATTTTGCTCCTAAAGGGAGCCCAAGGTATGATATTGGCATATGTGCAACCTTACATCCCAAAATACCAGCCAACTCATCCACGTTAGCTACCTCTCCCACTGGGATAGCCTCAGATTTCCCCAAATTAATCTTTAAACCTGACACCGCCTCAAAGCAAAGAAGTAACCGACGTAAATTTCTCACTTGCTCATCATTAGCGTCCCACAAAATCAGCGTATCGTCTGCAAATAACAAATGCGAGACCTGTGCATGTCCAACCGCAAAGCCCCTAATCAAACCTTCTTCCACAGCTTTCTCAAGCATCCTGCTGAACGCCTCCATAACAATGACAAACAACAACGGAGATAGGGGATCTCCCTGTCTCAATCCTCTGCTGCTTCGAAAATATCCTTCCGGAGTGCCATTAACCATTACTGAAAAGGAAACAGTTGAGATACAGAACTGAATCCATTTATACCACTTTTCCCCAAATCCACATCGCCGGAGCATATACAAAAGGAACTTCCAATTTACATGATCATATGCCTTCTGAATATCGAGCTTGCATAGAATCCCTGGCACACCCAAACGCAGTCTAGAGTCAACGCATTCGTTAGCTATTAGCACAGAATCCAAAATCTGCCTACCTTTCACAAAGGCACTCTGGAACTTAGACACAACTTTTCCCAACACTTCCTTCAATCGATTCGCCAATAATTTCGCAATAATCTTATACACCCCACTAACTAGGCTAATAGGGTGAAAATCCTTAATGTCCACCGCCCCTAGTTTCTTGGGAATCAGCATAATAAATTGGAAGAGGATTTCTAAAATAGAGATTCTTGATTGGTTTGATTCGTATCGTGGTTTTACCTACAAGAGATTTACATGTAGGATGTTTTATTGTGTTAATATGTGATTGAAAATAAGTATTAAAAATAAATTTTCATTGATGAAATTAACTTGCATTGTAAGAGTGGTTGGTTTTATTTACATATTTTGTGAGATTAACAAGTATTCATCTTTTTTCCTTTTTAATGTTTATAACTATAAACACTTGCCAACAATAAGTCAAATATTTGTAGCAACACGTGAGGTAGTGAGCACCATGTATCCAAGTCAATAATCTAGAAAGTTTAGATAAATGTCAAATAAATTATTCTTATTTTCCAAAGAATTATTGCTTTGTTCCTATCATCTCACCTGCAAATGATGCAGACAATGGTTGAGTAAGCCATGTGTATGACAGAGCTGAGTGAAAGAAACAAAATTCTGGGGTCCATTGTACATATTGGGGTTAAATACATTGCGGGTTACTCCATTTTCAGTAGAGTTGCATTCGAGTTACTCATTTTCAATCAGTCTCTGCACTCATCTCTAATTTGACTTAATCATGTCATTTTGTTTAGTAGATATACTAATCTGCACATAAAAACAAACGTATAACTGACGTGTATGTTCATAAAACACAGCAATACACATCATTCTTTTTATAAAACGACTTTTTAAAAATACGATTTAAGTATGAAACATGTTATTACACAAAAATAGCTTGCTTTTTGCGAGCGATCGTTACTCATCTTAGTAGTTTGATGATTTCTATGCTTAATTCTTAAAATTCGTCGTTCTTAATTTCTACGAAGAAAAAAACAACTAACTTTTAGGCTTTTGCTAACACTTTTTCGATAAGAGTAAAACATACATATGTAGTTTTTAATAAAAAAGTATAGATTCTAATAAATAAATTACTATTTACACTTTACTTCTAGAAGTACCAATTTATAAAATGTTTCTGAAAAAATTGGCATGCATGAAATGTGACACATGTCAACCTTTACGTAATTGGTGACGTAGAAATAGAAGGAAGTCAGCAATGACGTTCAAAAATTTATAATAGGAAAAATTACACATTCAAGTCTCTTGTAGCAACCTCTGCTAATCCATCCTTAACATACAAAACTAACAGGAATGGTGTTCGACCTTTAACATATTTGACAAATTTAGTCCCTTTATATGGTTTCCATCGTGTACTCAATTAAACGATAATGCGTTAGTCATGTGTAATCAATATGAATAAAAAATTATGAACGAAAGAAAGACAAGTGAATCTCACCTCAGCCCTCATTGCAGCTAACAAAACTCAATTCCAACCACCTCCCAAATTGACCAAGGTGGCTCGAGTTAATTCTTGGGCTAATTTATTTTTAACTGGGCGAGGCTAGCATGTTCTGGCTAGCATCCCATTTTGACAACAACCTTAGTCTTTACAATAGGGATGTGACCATGTTGCAAAAACTAGCTAACATATGTTAGTGCACTCAAGATTAGTGTGAGGAGTTATGAAAAATTTCATTCATAACGAAATGGTTTATACAGAGAATTAATTTTGTATTGTTTCAGCGTTCCTTGGAAAATGTTGTATTGTTAGGCATTAATTTGTTTGAGTTTAAGGGCCTTGAAATGCCAATAATCATAAAAGGAAGAAAATGAAAATTATATGCATTCCCGCTTACTTGCATACTTTGTTATGATTTGCAACAAGGTCTATCATCTCTTCTAGTTTGTTGAAATTCTCCATGAGGGTGGGGATACAGGTGCAGAATCAACAACCACTAACATATGGTTAAAAAATTACAGCTTTGCTAAAATTTCGAATTCAATTTTACCTGGAGGGAGCACAGAAGTTATGGTATTACAAATGGTTTAGCTGTTATTAAATTCGAGCCAATTTTCAGGAATGTTTGCGATTTCTTTTACGGCTAATCAGATTGAGAGAGAGAGTTGTTCTTCAGTGGGTCAACGGCTACCAGAGGTGGGAGAATTTTTGGCGGCGATACCAGCTGGAAGTGAGGAATGCAATTTGTGGCTTTGGAGGGTTTCAAAGGATCGGGGGAAAATGATTATCAATCGCTATTCCATCTTTTTAATTGCTCTCTCTCTCTCTCTCTCTCTCTCTCTCTCTTCTTTTCTTTTTTTCAATAAATGACATGTCACCCAAGGCCTGAACGTGTAGCGCGATCCATATAAAGATGGTGATTTGTCAGGAGTTGTATGTGACCATCTATCGGCATCTTCATTCCAAAAGAATTTCTATGGGTGGCAATGGCAGAAGGAGATTCCACACCTTCCAACATAGGGGTGGCAACGAGCCGAGCCGAGCCGAGCCCGAGCCAAAAAAAAAAGCTCGTACCGAGCCCGAGCTTTTTTGGACCGAGCTTTTTTGGGCCCGAGCCGAGCCGAGCCCGGCCAAAAAAAATGAGGCTCGGCCCGAGCTTTTGGCCCGAGCCTTAACGGGCCGAGCCGAGCCCGAGCCCGAGCCGAGCCGAGCCTTTTTTTTTTTTTTTTTTTCGAAATATTATCTTGACTATCGTAAATTTTGCGATTTTCATTTTCATTTAATGGTATACTAATCTTTATTGATTTCTATGAGGTGTGTTAATTACTTTTTGAGTTATTTACCATTTATTTAACTTTTAATGAATAGTATGATACAAGGGTAAAAATGCTATTTTTTTTGCTGTTTAGGGTTTTACATTGGTTTTATATTTTCATTATCCAATTTTCAGATTAATTTCTTAATGTGGTGATATTGTATTGATAAAAGCCGTCCCTAATTGTATTTATTGAAGTTGGTATACTGAAAAATCTCTCCACTATTAGTCTTTAAAATATAAGTAATTAAGATATACTGAACATCGACCATATAATTTTGAGTTTCGACTTGATTTTTTATTTAAAAAAAAAAAATTATTAACATGCACGCAGGCAGCAAAATTGTTGCCTGCGTGCAGGTCACATGCAGCAATTTGCTGCCTGTGCGCTGTAGCTGGCAACTACAGCAGCTGCCTGCACAGGCAGCTATTTATAGCTGCCTGTGCAGGCAGCAATTTTATATATTTTTTTAATTTTTTTTCTCCTTACACGGGCCGGCCCGGCTCGGGCCGATGCCCAAAAGTGGGGCTCGGCCCGAGCCCGAGTCGGGCCCGGCTCGGGCTTTTTACGGGCCGAGCCCGAGCCGCCCGAGCCGGCGAGCTTTTTTGACATCCCTATTCCAACATAGAACACGTCAAATATTGTTGGTCAAGTCCCGAATAGGGGATCTCAAAAGTAGAGGACGAGATGGGATGATTGATACCCATCCCCAACCTAAATCAGGGAAGGTTTCTTGTCTCGAACCTGCCCCGCCAACTAGATGGGATAAGGAATTCTCGCCCTACATGCCAAGGCCTCACGAGTCTCAAATTGATCTAATTTTTTTCACACCTAAAACAAAACGAAATGTATTGACAACCTAACTATTATTAATAAATGACTAAGGTGACAAATCACAAAAGTCAATAAATATAGTGCCTGTTTGAGTTCCATTTTTTTTCCAAAATACATTTTGTAATAATATTTTGATGGAGAATATGTGATTAAAAAATAAATTAAAAAATTGTATTTTTGTGTAATATTATTTTATTTAAAAATGTGTGATTGAAAATAAGAGAGAAACAATGAGTACAAAGCAAGGACTAAACGTGTAATTTATCCCTGTACGAAGATTGGAGGAATAATAAAGGTAAGCAGCATCTAAAGATCATTTTTCCAAAACTCTAAAATTTTAAGAATGGACTAGTTATTTTAGTCACAAAAAAAAAGGGTGACGTGCTATGAGACAAAAACTTAGCCGTATTGGGAATGTCACAGTCCTATGACTTAACTTGTACTCTTAAGAGAAACTTCCTACTCCCTTCTCCTCTCTTTCGATGGGAGACTTATATTTTATTGAATTTAGTAAGTTGAATTTTATACAGCTATTTAGGCTTGTCTGTGGAGTTTATTCGAAAAGGGTAAATTGTTGGCGTAATGCCCGAAGTTTATCCTCATTTACACTTCTATATCTATCTGTTTCTATCCAAAATTAACGTTGAGAGGGCGTTAAAAGATGAAGTTGCCCATAATTTTAAATAGAAATAAATAAAATTGACTACAAATGTCTTATCACCTCATGCCGAAGCTTTATCATTTCAAGAGGGAATTATTATTCGTGAAAGAGATGAGATATTAAATAACCATAGTGGAAAGCGATGCACTTTAAATGTGCAAAGTGCCAAGTGAGTTTCTAAAGCTCGAGAATTAGCTCATGCTTGAATGAATAAAGAGTACAGTGAAAATGGAAGAAAAACGTCTTAACTTCATTGAATAACAAATATCTCAAGTAGAAGGAAAATACAAATGTGGTGTTAACTCACCAATTAACCAATAAACTAAACATAAAACCAACATTTCCTCCCTTAAACTAAATGTTACAAGCTTCAGTTTACATCAGTCTTAGAACAAACTCCCAATTGTCCTTGTTGCTTGACAAACGTATTCAGCTTGAGTGGCTTTGTCATTATATGAGCCAATTGCTCTTGTGTATCATGGTGTACTAACTCCATAGTGCCATTCTTTGTAAGGTCTCGAAGAAAATGAAAACGTACATCTATGTGCTTGCTCCGACCATGCATTACAGGATTCTTTGAGAGCTTGATTGGAGAGCTACTATCGCATTGAATAATACATTACTTGTCTTGATTTTGATCCAACTTTCCCAACACCCTTTTTAACCAAACTGCGTGAGATACACATGAAGTTGCATCGATTAACTCTGTCTATGTGGTAGATAAACTCACTACTGTTTTCTTTTTTGATGACCATGATATTGCCCTTGAACTCAATAAAAAATATGACCTCAAGTGCTCTTCTAGTCTTCCAAATCTCCAGCATAATCACTGTCAGTTTAAGCAATAAGTTCATCATTTCCTCTCTTCTTATAGAAAATCCCAAAATCAATTGTTCCTTTTAGATACCGTAGTACTCTTTTTGCCGCCTATAAGTGTTGTTCAACAAGATTATCCATATACCTACTAATGATACTTACTACAAACATTAGATCTGGTAAAGTAGCCATGAGGTACATGACATTCCCTATAATCTACTTATAGTAAGTCTTATGTACTTTAACTCTTCTTTCATCTTTCACAAGCTTACAACCAGGAACAATGGGATAAAAAACTGAGTTACTCTTATCCATTCCAAACCTGTGTAGTACCTCCGAAGCATACTTCTTCTAACTAATAAAAATACCATCAAGTTTTTGCAAAATTTCAAGATCTAGGAAATACCTCATCTTACCAATATCAGTCATATCGAACTAATGCTTCATGGAATGTTTAAGCTCTGCAAACATTGATACATCGTGTCCAACAAAGATTAGATCATCAACATACAAACTTACAATCAAAACTTTACCTTCCTTGTTAGTCTTGATGAACAAAGTATGCTCGTAGTCATATTTTCAAAGACTTCCTCCATGAAATAAGCTTCTATACGACTGTATCAAGCATGGGGTGCTTGTTTAAGCCTATAAAGTGCCTTCTTTAACTTATAAACATTTTGCTCATTTCCCTTTTGCACATAACTGCAAGGCTGCTCTACAAAAACTTCTTCATTCATCTCACCTTATAAAATGCAAATTTCACATCTAACTCATAAATGGACCAACCTCTTTGGGCTTCAAGTGATACTACCCAATGAATTGTCTCTATACGTGCCACATATGCAAAAACCTGTTTATGCTTTTCTACTTCTCCATTTTCATTCAACTCAATCTTATAAACACACTTTACTTCAATTGTCTTTCCTCCCTTAGGTGATTCTATCAATTCCCAAGTGTTATTTTTCATTATTGCTTCCATCTTCACGTCCAAGTAGAGGTGGCAATGGGTCGAGCAGAGCTGGCTCGGCCCTTGCCCACACGAGCTCGACTCGTGCTCGGAGGTCTCCCAAAATAGGTGCTCGGCAAATCCGAGCCAGGTCAGCTAGTCTCTTTTAAGATAAGCCTTTTTGAAAAAAAAATATGGGCAAGCCCACGAGCCACTCGTAAAAAAAAAGCCGAGCAGGCTCGGCTCGGCTCGGACTTGGGCTCATCTTTTTAACGAGCCCGAGCCGCTCCGTGGCTTATCAAAGGCTCGGCTCGGCTCGTTTGCCACCTCTATGTCCAACTATTCTCCATTTCTCACTTTTTACAATTTCTTCAAAATAAATAGGATTAGCAGCAGTTGCAAACATGGCAAGTTGGGCTTCATTTTCTTCCTCAGAATAATTTCTCATATAGATAAGTGGTCTTCTATTTCTTATTGTACTTGAGTTTTGAAAGTTGTATTTTGTCTTGAATTAAAAAATTAATTCCAATAGCTTCGATAGTAGCATCAACTTCACTTTCTTCTACGTCTTCTTCTATATCAGCATCAAGATATGATTCATTTCTTTCCTTATTCTCAGTTGCTTCTTCTTTACAATCACCCTATTCTAAATCACATATAATGACTTCTTCATACTTTTTATTCCAGTCCCAATTCTTGTATTCTTTAAATGCAACATCCATACTAATTATGATCTTTTGTGAAATTGGATCATAAAGTCTGTAAGCCTTTGATTCTTCACTAACTCCTAATAAAACACATTTGAAAATCTTATATCGAGTTTATTTCTTTTATTGTTAGGCACATGAACGTGAGAAATGCATCCAAATATTCTAAAATATTCAACTGAAGGCTTAACTTTGCCCCTAAGCTTCTCTAGAGTTTTGTTTTACCCTGTAAAAGTGAGACTTCGATTCAGAACATGCACGATCCAGTTTATTGCCTCGGGCCAGAAAGTCTTGGGAATTTTCTTTGTTGAAAGCATACTTCGAACCATGTTCATAATAGTTCTATTCTTTCATTTCGCAACTCCGTTCTGCCGTGGCGTATATGCAATTGTTAACTGTCGTCGTATGTCATTGTCATCACAAAAATTTACAAATTCGTGGGATGTAAACTCACTTCCACAATCAGTACGTAAACTTCTCAGAAAAAGTTGGTTTCCATCTCAACATGAGTCTTATAACTTTTGAAAAAACCAAAGGCTTGTAACTTCTTAACCAAAAAATAAACCCATGTTTTTCTACTAAAATCATCATTGAAAGTAAGCAAGTACCTTTTCCATGCTGTTAGAGATGGGTTTAATTAGGCTACAAATGTCTACATGCACCAACTGAAGAATTTCTACAGCTCGCCAAGTGGCCTTCTTTGGAAATGAGTTCATGTGTTGTTTGACTACCAAACAATCCCTGCATAGTTTCGAGGAAGATTGAAATTGTCTATTCACAATTTTTCATGCAAAACCCTCACGTGTACGGGATCGTTGACAAGTAATACGTTATGAATTAAGAGTTATCATCCCACAGGGAATAAATTTCAATAAATTGTATTAGTTTTTATTCAAATTCAAAGTGAGCAAACAAAATAGAATTGTGTTTAATAATTATTCTAAATTATTCTACAAAACCTTTTAAAATCCGAGTTTTGTATTTATATGGAATGAATGTATTGGATTACGAATCCACCTATTAATATCCATTTCAATTTTCTATTATATAGCTAGTATCATTCATGCATTTTTTACAATTGATAAATCTATTATAATTAATTCTCTCTTTCAAGACAAATTAAATCTATTCTAATCACGATTCGAATCTATTCATAATCCGAATTCGAATGAAAAGAACGCATTAAAGTTTAAATTATCTCAAAAATTGCACACTTAATAAATATTATTCCTAATATCTATTGCACGCATGTTAATCAAACAATGTTCTAGACCTATTGTGAGCCTCCCAGCACCACAACATGCAACTATATTTAATTGGTGATCAAGCAATCAAATAATAAAATTATGCATGCAAGATTGATCAAGAAAAAACAAGAATTTAACTAACTACTTGTCTTGAATTAAAAATAAATAATAATAGATTTTATCTTTATCCAATACATGAATAATTAGCCTAGCATAATGTTATGCAAATCACAAAAAAAATATTTGGAAAAACATCACTCGAAATGAAAAATAATGAATGGAAAATGAAAAATCAATTTCTTCTTCGTCTTTCTTTAACCTGGAGTTTGAATCTTCAATCTCTTGTGTTAATTGCTTTTCAATCTTGTGCTAGCCTCTTTTTTATGGTGAAAAATAGGATTTGATATGTTTTGTGTCGTTAACGCCGCTTTCCTCTCAAAAAATATGTTAAATTTGGTTTTTATAAGAATTTTGATGAAACAAGGAAATTGGGCCATTCAGGCCCAGAAATGGCATGTGCTCGCACGCTGTATAATTCCTTGCGTGCACTCCATTAATTGATTTTGTTCTTAGTAGATGAAAGTCATGCATGTGCGCGCGTGCATGTTCGTCTCTGAGCAGCTTTAAGTATTTTTGTCATAACTTTCTCTACAAGTATTTGATTAATTTGATTCAAAATGCGTTGGAAAGGTAATTCAAATGGCTAATTCTTCTGGAGTATAATATTTCCAATTCAAGCTTTTTCTATCCCAAAAATGGGTCTCAAGTTAAGGCTAGAAATTCATGGCATAACTTCTTCGGCTGGAAATTGATTTGTGAAAATATTTCCACTATATTTCACTCATTTGACCTCCAATTGCATCCAATTGATCCTATATGATCTTCAATCACCGTTTTGTACTCCGAATCAACTATTGGATGTATACTTTGATCCCAAAACTTTGGATTTCCTTCTTTTTTTCGCACGTTTTTCATTTATTTATTCTAAATCCACCAATTTGCATCGAGTTCAACCTAACAAACATAATTAACACAAAATTAAGGTTTCTTTTCGAATCTGTGAACTGCTTCTCTTATTTGCTAGAAATACTTGATCTTTAAGGTTTTCTTGGTTATCCTTTTTTTTTTTCTTTTTGGCAATTAATTCCTTAGTGTTTGATTTTGGAATTTGTAGCTGCATTTTCTTGGTATTTTTTCCTAGAGGTTTGAATTGGATTTTGTGGCTACTCATTATTATGATTCTTTTCATTCATTTGATTCTTTTTATTAGTTTCAATTATTAGTCACATCTATTGCTAAAAGAAAAGAATTATAGCTTGGTTTCTTAATTATAAGTTTTGTTTTGACCTCCTACTTTACTGGAGATGCCACTACAACAAAAATAGCCTACAGCAACGTTCAAAAAATGTTGTCGTAGGCCTACGACAACGTTTGGACGTGTGTTGCAAATTAAGGTGTTGTCGTAGAGTGGAGAGATACAGCAACGTTTTTTGAACGTTGCCGAAAGTCTTTCGCAACGTTTGTCAAACGTTGCCGTAGGTTTTTTTTTTTTACACAGCAATTTATGCAAATTGATTGGCAAATTTAAAAATGACTCCTTATGAACAAATTTTGAAATTGCATAAAAATTTATAATTTCATTACAAATTTCTGAATCCATACACTTAACATTACAAATTCCAAACACAACCTAGACTAAATAAAAAGTTGCCTTGCAAATCTATTTAGCACCTCTAGCCTTCTTCTTCTTGGCAACAGACTGTGCAATCCCAAACCTGAGGAAGAACAATAAAATGTCAAAGAACATCACCCACCTATGCACAAGATGTCAGAACGAGTTGAAGATAAAGGTAGCAGTCATGTTCACACACATACAAATTCAGAGAGAGAGAGAGAGTCAAAAATGGCGTGAGTCTAACCAAATTCTCAATTGAGTTTTGAAACCCACTGTATGGATGTTTCCAACCACATGGTGTGATACTTTTCTTGATACTCTAATGTATCTATCATGTCCATTCTTGAAAATAAAGGAAGCTAAAAGTTTTAACTATCTTGACAAAGAAAAAAAAAGGATCCACTGTCTAGATTACAGAATAATTTATTAAATGTAAAAGGTCAATAAAATTGAATAAGATTAGGTTCATCCATCTGAAGAGCAAACATTAGTGTTTGAGGATAATGATTGGATAAGTATCAAGACTTCTCATGCTTGTCATGCTCAGTTCACCTATTGATATAAGAACAATGTGCAAAAATGGAATGCTTACAACAAATTTTGACAACGGATTATAAATTCTATGATTAGAAACTTTAATTGTGTCTACTATCTCTTTGATTTCACAATAGTGTCAAAAATTTCCAGGATAAAGGAATAATAAGGTCAGGGGGTCAAAATTAACAAACCTGAGTTTCTCCAGCAACAGTGAAAGACACATCACATAGTGCGGGGGTCAAAGATGGCATATATTTGAGAGTTACATTCTGAAACTGGATCTCACCGTGCAATGGCCAAGTTGGGTCTAATGGATTTTCCCCCATGAGTTCTTCTCGAGGAATGTCCATGTACTGAGAAGTCAAAGGTGCAGCAAGAAAAGTCAGGAACGTCAACAACAACGTGGAAATATATCTATTAGCTTAACATTAATCTAACTTGCCTGAAGAACCCTCTCGACATAAACCATCTCATTCTCTGTTTCAGTGAAGCTAGTCAAGAAGCTAATATATACATCAACTTACAAAAGATGAAATAGCAAAAGTAAAAGGAGCTTAATAATTTACCGGCCCTGGAGTGCCCAAACTGACAGGGAGAAGTCCATGAGAGCCAACAATAGCCATCACAGCAACAAATGATACTATGCATGTTGCGAACAACTAAAAACGTCTACATGTTACTACTCACATGTAACTATTGATGGAAGATTTTGGAGTTTTAAGTGCATAAAGAATTGATAAGTTCATCCACAACAAAGTTGCAAAATTATTGAAAGGAAGATTCCAATAGAAAAAGTAATGGCAAGATTCAATAATGATGAGCAGATACCTGGAAGTCCCAGGCCACTTATCTGTCATGGCTTTTCCTCTGGTGCAGCTTGACTTCTTGATACTCCTACTAAACTTAGGAGTGTGTTGTGAAAACACCCATCGCTCCACCAAAAAAGTGCTACAAATGAACGTAACAATAACCGTCAATATTCTATAGTAGCCACAGAACAACTAAAAGGTGCAGCTCCCTTTAGACAGAAAAATTAAAATCTCCATTCGTATTAAATACAATCTCGCACATATGATCATCAAGATAAGCATTCAAAGTTATTGACTAAAATGAAATTGTAATTGTAATAGCTTAATAGATTAAGAAGAAAATACCCTAAATATAAAATAGGAAAGATTTTCAGGTCCATTTGACCATTCAGATGTACAAAATCAATTATCCTCATTCACCAGAATCATATTAACAACTCAAATATTCATTCCATTATATATTAAAGTTTCACATGATGAATCATAGAAAGCTCATGGACAAATTATGTACGAATAATTAACCTTATTCATGAAGAAAGGTCAGACCCATTTGAAGAAAACGGCACCCAACACTGCTAAAAATGCCACCACCGTCCACCAACACCAGCTTCGCCCAGCACCACAATGACCACAACCACCCTCCGCCACCGCCGCCGCTTTCTCCACAACAACTCGAAGAAGATAATGACCCGCCTCCCTACAGGTCCCAATCTCCTCATCTCCCTCCTCGTCCTCTGTGGCTTGCCGGTTTCAATTTAGGATTAATTAAGGGACTTAAGAAGAAGTCAGAATCCAAGAGGAGGAGTTTTAGTAGAATCCCGGGATGGGACGACGCAGTATCTGCATCTGATTGGCCGGATGGGAAAGTGGGAGAGGAGGGTAGAAGGGTTGGGTTAGCCGAGGTTAGGATGGGAAAGTGCTTGCGCCAGGTCTTGGAGAAAATGAAGATTGTGGGAGACGAGGGTTTGGATTTTTTGTATTTAAAAAAATATAAAAGTTTTCGCAACGTTTGCTCAAACGTTGTGAAAAGAGACATTTCGCAACATTTTCCGAATGTTGCGATAGACCCCCTTTCGCAACGTTTGACAATCGTTGCAAAAGGTCTCTTTTTGCAACGTTTGAGCAAACGTTGCGATAGACCCCCTTTCGCAACGTTTGTCAAACGTTGCGAAAGGTGAGACCTTTCGCAACACTCAATAAACGTTGCGAAATGGGGGTCTACCGCAACATTCTTCTAAAAAATGTTGCAAAAGGTATTTATTAATATTTATGGCAACATTCACTTACTAAAATGTTGCCAAAAGACCCTTTTGGCAACATTTATCAACAAATGTTGTCTTTTTAATGTTGCAAATGACTATTTTTGTTGTAGTGAATTTTGCTCAATATAATTTTGTACTTATTTTTATACTTGTTGTTTACTTACAAATAGACTTATAAGTGAACCTTTTTAAGCTTAGCCATACAAGCTCTACGTGATAGATTTTCGGTGGTGCTAATTTGAAGATTGATTGCAAGCATTTAGGAGCCATTTACTCGTTTTTCTCCCTTGACAAGGTACAATTTCTTGAATTTTATTCTATTCCTTTTATGTAAATTCTTTCATATTGTGAAAAAATTTAGTGTCCTGCTTAAAAGTTACTTTACCAGAATTATTAGTAATCGACCTTGCGTCCAACTCTTATTTTTGATATTATGGAGTGGGCTGCTTAAATCTTTTTATATCTATGGTCGGAATTGAATGCAACTAGATTCTTAGCAACACTTCTTTGTTACAGAAAAAAATGATTTTGCAACTTTTCCAGGACCTCCTTTTCATTTTCGAAAAATATTCTTCCACAAAATTTGATAATTCTAGCTTTGTATCAATCTGGGATTGATGTATTCAAATCCAAGTGCTGGCTATTTTCCATGTCCTAAAACTATGAAACTTTTTGCTAACAAGGAGCATATAGGATTCAGGTAATGTTTAAAGTTCAATTATTTATTTTTACGTTATTTTTTTATTGGACTTGCCTTTGTTAACTACTTGCTTTCTTCTGATATTAAAATAGAATTGTTAATATAAGCATCAATGTCAATAACTACCCTCCAAGTGACACTGCTGTTTTGTCAGAGAATAATCTCAAGGTAACTTTTAGTGCTTAAGTACGGTAGTTGTTATAGCCAAAATTGTCACCACATCATACTAAATGTACTGATTTCAACATAGGTATTGATGAATAAACAACTTGTGCATTTTTTTTTGCTTTGTTTTGATCGAATTAGATGATGTTTTTTACAACAAACTTATGGTAACCCATGTAATTATCCTCTTCATCGTTTGGTAATATAAATCAAAAGTCAACTAGATGCTTTACTTTTGGCCTTCTAGCCTTCTGTGAACAGGCAAATTTATAGTAAGAGAAATTATATTTAATTTTGTGACTTCTATGAAAGATATCTCTTCCATGCTTTTACTGTTGTTGAAAGAAGAATTCAACTCTTTAAAATATAGTTTCTTGTAAATAAGCATATCATCCTGCGATGATCAAGAGGTAGATAGTATTGATATACACAAGTAGTCTTCAGTGCCTTTTTCGGAGAATGAGTTGCATCAATTTGCAATCCTTTTCCTAATACCTTTTTCGGAGAATGAAATGGGCAAAGGCATGGGCCAAATTCTGGGAGAGAATTTTATTTTTTTGCGAATTACCTTAATTAGTTAGAATTCCTTTTCTATTATTATTCTTGCAATATTTTCGAACTATTTCCAGTTTAAACTAGATCCCAGGGTTTTTCCATACTTTAGTATAAATATGATTTTATTCTACATTGTAAGGAAGACTTTTGACATTATTGAAAATTATTCACTTGTGAGTTTTTTCCTCCAATTCTGGGTGGCTTAAGGCTTATAATCTTGAACTTATCAAAAAGAGTCGCAATCCTTTTGTGGCGTTCCCACTTTATGGTTCTTGTTCCGGGTAATCAACATGTCATATCTCTAATGCGTGATCTTGGTTCTTGGTACGGGTCGAACAACAGGTCGGGTTTCTATTGCGAGACGTGATTTCTAGCTTTCTTGTGTTGATTTCAACTTGTTCGTGGGTTCCCAAGATATATTCTTGACTGGGTTCGCATCAGTTTGCCCATTTCATTCTCGGGTTGTAGCCATGCAGCCGCATGGCTTGGGGAACCATGCGGCCGCATGGTTCTCCATTTTGCTCCCTTACTTCGGCCTTCGATTTCGACGCCTTCGAGTTCGTTCTGGCCATCTGGCCCAACATGGAACTTGTCCATTGGCTCGTCACTTCGTCCCGGTGAACCTTGTAGCTCGATCACTTGATTGTGTGGCTTCTTTAGCTTGATTCAAACCCCGACTCCTTCCCGAGCTCGACCTTGAATCTTCCTCAACGCACTTTGATTCTTTGCTTGTTTGAAGCGTTGTCTAAATCACATCATCCCCTCTCTTTGAAAAGATTCGTCCTTGAATCTGAACTTGCATCAAATGAAGCAACATTAGAAACTTCAAAAATGTCAACATTTACTAACTTACCCAAAAGAATCAAGCTGTATCCAGCGATATTGCTCAGAACAATGGCTTGGAAACACCCTTCTCCTCTAAGATGTAGCATGGATCTCCGTAGAACCCGTTTCCGCCTTGTACGCATAATCACCCAACCACAATCACCTGGATCATACAAGACTCGATTCCACAACATAGTGATCACCTGTTTTTCACCAAAGATGCTATTAACTCCAAAACATAAGATCAATGAATTGAACAAGGTTAGTAGATTAAAAACACATGTGAAATTGAAGCATGGATGGGAAATAATAGACATTATCCCTAATTCTAACACATTCCAAAAATCCAATCTATGACATGTAAGAAAGTCAAGATATAAATTCAAACTCACTTGCATACAACAACCAAGAATGCAATCTAAGTGTCTAGCCTATGTGATTAACTCCATGTGACAAACTAGAATCTGATGATGTAGTACATGTATATCATGAACAAGCAAAAAAGATTTCATACATGTAAAAGTTCATAACCTATCCTAGGTGTAAAATTTTGACATGTTACCATGACCATGTTATGTCCATCATCCTTGGTATGTTCCCATTCACCTTTTTTGAGTTCATGCAAAAGAGAATTATCGAAATTGGGGAGGAGACTGTTAGCTCTCACCAAATCTCTCTCACACTCGATTTTTTTCGCATAGAGGCTTACCTTGGAATTTTCTCTCCACTCTACTTTTTCTCTCTCTTTTCTCTCATGTGGCTCTACTATTTTTTTTATCACTCTCAGCCACCTTACTTTCTTCTCTGTTGCTCTCCTTTTTCCGCTCTCTATTTTTATTTTCTCGCTCACTCTTCAATTTCATTTGGTCATCTTGGACCTGTTATGGTGTCAAGGTACAAGTGTAATTGTTTTTCCACCCATCACAAGGCTGTACCAATTTGTGAACCCTTCATGCTTCACTCTCCTATCATACTGCCATGGCCTTCCTAACAACAAATTCCCTTCATGCTTCACTCTCCTATCATACTGTCATGGCCATTCTAACAACAAATGTCATGCATGCATTGGAACCACATCACACATCACCTCATTATTATATCGCCCAATGCCGAAACTTACCAAGGCCCTCTTGGTCACCCGTATCTCCCCATAATTATTTAGCCATTCTAATTTGTAAGATTATGGATGCCTCATAAGTGATAACCCCAACTCCTCTACAAGTGTTGTGCTAACCACATTTGGTACAACTCTTCTCATCTATAACCAAATTACAAACCTTACCCTTAACGTGACACCTAGTGGGAAACAAATTTTTCCGTTGATGCTCTTCTTGATCCACTGTCATCTGTGTAGTAAAAGTACGCATAACCACTAATGACTCCGCCATCGGGTACTCTACACAGGTCTCACCCTTAACATTCTCCAACTCAGGCATACTGTCATTCCTATTCCCCTCATCCGACTCAATTTCTCCATCATCCAGTAGAATTATCACCCGTTGGTTTGGACATTGTGCATTTAACTTACCCCAAGTCTCAATTGGCCTATCTAAATTCCTCATATGACTAGTCATCAATTGATCCCACCAGATGATAGCATAGTCAGTGAATTCTACTACAGCTAACTTCAACTTCTTCTCTTCTGAATAGTTATGATAATCGAACACCAACTCCACTTTCTTTTCCCACTCCAAGTAAGCTTCAGGGTCACTCCGACCTTGAAAAGCTGGAATATTCATTTTAATACTTCTCAAATCCCTATCAACACCCCGATCAAACCTACCTCCTCTATTCCTCGTTCGTCTCATGTCAACCTCTAAATAGTAGTCACTACTACCTACACTCACCGCCTCACCTTCACCATCAAAATCACCCATAAGATTCCGTCTTCTCCTATCTACTCTACCCCTACGAGGAACCCTTTGGGGTGTCCCTCGTCGTTGACTCCCAATCATAGTTTCATGCCTAGCTACATCACCACTAATCCGTTCAACCTCCAAACCCAATTGATCAACGTTATGATGTATAGCCTGCATATTATCCCTAAACTAAATATAAAACCCTTTAGGCACCGCATCTACTTATCCTTTATCCATATCTCCTTCCATTTCTATTTTTTTCAAATAAATAAATGACAAAATTTAAAATAAAGAAATAACAAAGAAACAAATTAAATTTACCTCACATGTTTGCGCTCGTGTATCACCCAAGATTTGCTTTTTCCCGATAATGAGCTCACCACTCTGCATTTTACCGTTCATCCTCCTTGGGACGGACTGAGGTAATGACTCAAATTCAACAAACAAGAAACAAATTACTCGAAAGTTTGATTGTTTTCTATTTTACTTTGACTCTAGACGTTCAAAATGTAGAAACTCTTTTTTATCAACTGTTCACGGAACAGTGACGATGAACAATAACTTTTTTTCCCCTAACTCAACAAACAACTAAAATAAATTTAGAGGCAAAATTAACAACGAAAACAATGACTCAAAACCAAAATAACAAATCTGGTTTTTTTTTTACTGAAACAATAAAATAAATTACTGGAAGTAAATGATAGATAACCTGAAGCCTAGATCCAGGCTCTGATACCAACTGATGCGAACACGGCTAAGAATATATCTTGGGAATCCACGTACAAGTTGAAACCAACCTAAAAAAGTTAGAAATCACCTCTCGCAATAGCAATTCGACCCGTACCAAGAACCAAGATCACGCGTTAGATATGTGACTCGTTGATTACCAGGAACAAGAACCGTGAAGTGGGAACTCCACAAAAGGATTGCGACTCCTTTTGATAAGTTCAAGATTATAAGCCTTAAGCCACCAATAATTGGAGGAAAAAACTCACAAGTGTATAATTCTCAATAATGTCAAAAGTCTTCCTTACAATGTAGAATAAAATCTTATTTATACTAAAGTATGGAAAAAAAACCCTAGGATCTAGTTTAAACTGGAAATAGTTCGAAAATATTGCAAGAATCATAATAGAAAAGAAATTCTAACTAATTAAGCCAAGAATTTGGCCCATGTGGACGCATAGTTATATTGTTTGCAGCCGCATGGGCAAAGTGAATTTGCTCATTTCATTCTCGGGTTGTAGCCATGCGGCCGCATGGCTTGGGGAACCATGCGGCCGAACCATGCGGCCGCATGGTTCTCCATTTTGCTCCCTTACTTCGGCCTTCGATCCCGACGCCTTCAAGTTCGTTCCGGCCTTGACCCCAACATGGAACTTGTCCATTGGCTCGTCAACTTCGCCCCGGTGAACCTTGTGGCTCGATCACTTGATTGCATGGCTTCTTTAGCTTGATTCGAACCCCGATTCCTTCCCAAGCTCGACCTTGACTCTTCCTCAATGCACTTCGATTCTTTGCTTGTTTGAAGCGTTGTCTGAATCACATCACCTTCACTAAATCTCTCTCATTTCCATTGAGTCCTCTCCCCAGATTACATGGTCTTGATGTAATAAGACTGTCTGTAAGGAAATCTGTGTTCCATCAGGGAGCAGTAGTTTCCCCAACCTTGTTATGAATTTGTCGAGCAAGAGCTACTACCGGTGGATATAGTCTCATGATCTCGTGCAAACTCATGGTAATCTGTGATGAAGATCCCTGCGAGTCTAAAACTTTTTCTAATGTTTGTTATGCTTGAACGGAAGTTTCTTATGAGTTTCAGGTGATTTAATCCACCAAAATCTGCTTTTTCACTCTCAAATACCCCTTCTCTTACCTCGCGTCTCCCATTCTGAATGTAAACTCAATAGAACAATTTTAAAGACTAGTATAGTAGTTCCAATAATAGTGATGGTGCTTGACAATGAAGTAGTCCCTTGCTCTCCCAGGGCTGGGTTCTAGGTCAATCCTTACACTATGCTTGTCTGATCAACGTTCTTTAAGACTGAGTCGAGCTCTTCCGGTTAGCACCATTAAACAAGGTAAAGTTTGTCATTTGAAGCTTGGCTCTTGGGATGATCTTGTGACCCTGGTGTCACATTGACTACAGTATTCAATTCTCATTAAGTAATTTCTTCATAGTCAAAGGCTTCTTAGCAGTTACGATGATTCCTACATTTAGTTCTGATGGCCTTCCAGGCTTTCTTGTCATAATCTGTCTCTTTAAGGTCTACAAAACACAACTTACAGGAGCTGAGAGGCAGGAAACATAAAATGACAAGTGTTCATGCATGATGATTGTATGAACTTTTGAAAATAACAATTATACTGTGAATTAATATTGTTGGGCGAATTAAAAAAACCGAATATTCTTATACTCGAAAATAACGTGACACATATAGAAGCGTGATAAAAATAAGAACAAATATGACTGAAGGAGCTAGTTAGGCCATCATCAGATGATTGAATACATATGCAAGAACGATACAAGGAATCAAAATCCTGATGCCTAAACCCTATGGTTTTAGTTTGTGGAGAATCAAATGTGCACCGTACTGAGGTTGAAGCGTTAAGACTGGGTATGGAGCATGTGCATAGGATGGAGAAAGCTTGAAAGAATATTTCTGTAAGATCATAGTTATGACCATCTTTGCTTCTAACATGGCAAAACTCTGTCCAATGCACATGCGAGGTCCCCAACCAAAAGGAAAGTACGAGAGCTGGCCATTGGTTGCCTTTGATACTCCTTCACTGAACCTCTCTGGTTTGAACTCTTTTGCATCATCACCCCATAGTTTGCTATCATGGTGCAGTAGAAGTGCTGGCATTATGAGTTGCACTCCGGCCGGTAGGAGATGCTTTCCTGTTTTGGTTTCCTTGTCAGTCATTCGAGTTAGCAGGGTTGCAGACGGGTATAGTCTTAGAACCTCATGAAAAATCATTGTTACCTGTAAAAAACAATATAAAAAGGGGGATAAGAAACAATACATTTATTAGAAGTTTATATGTTCTAGAGCTTTCAAGTTTGTGTCATAGATACCTACTCGTTTATCAATTTAGATAAGGTATTTGTCATATACTCTACCGGTTTATCCAAGTTCACTATAAAGTGCAATGTAAGAATAAAAAATGAAAACACATACAATTTTAAGGCGATTTAACTCATCAAAACTGGGTTTTCCACTTTCGAAAACTTGCAAGACCTCCTCCCGCGCACGTGTTTGCCAATCCAAGTGCTTGCTCAATAAAATCAACGTCCACACAAGCAAGGATGACGTTGTATCCTGCCCTGCCAAGTAGAAAAGCTTGCACTCTTCAACAACCTCCTTTAAACTCATTCCAGACTTGCTCCCATGTTGTTGAATTTCTGTGAAATTCGATTCTAACAATATGCCCAATAAGTCATCACTACTAGCTTCCCGTGCCTCCATTGCCTTGATTCTTTTTTCAATTATGCTCATTATAGATGATTCCACTTCCTTAGCAATTTTCCTCATCCTTTTATTTGTTTTAGTAGGAAAAAATCTAAGCAGAAGATTCAAATTAGTTGTCAAAAACATCTTACATCGAAATTATCATTAATACAAAAGGAAGGAAGAAAACAGAGTAATGAAACCTCCATCCAGGGATATAATCTGAATTTCGTTCGTGCATGAGAAGCTCAGCCTGTTCTGTTTGAAGTTCAAATATCTTTCTTCCTTCTTCGTAGTTACTGCCAAATGCCGAACGTGAAATTGCATCCCCCGTCAAAGTTCGAAGATAAGGCCACACATCCACTTCACTTGATCCTTCACTAGATACAATCTTTTCCCATTTGCTTAACATGTCACCACAACTCAAGTAAAACGCCGGAAGCATATGCTATAGGGAACAACATAGATGTGCATATCCCATTAGTATCATGTCAAATAAGAATGCAGCATTAATACTCACACCCACACGATCATGTTTATTTCTCAAGGAAAGAACGCAAATTCAAGCTGTCTAAACCAGTTCCTCTTTGATCTGACGGTGGTAGAAGCTTTTTGTACTAGATATGCACTTTTCTATTTTTAATATATATGAAGCAACTAAAAGCATTTTAAGGATGAGGAGGCGGCTTCTGAAGAATACCTTCAACTTTTCAGTTTGAAAAGCTGGATTGATTAGTCTTCGGTGCTTGGCCCATTTATCCATTTCATAGGAAAGTAATCCTTGTACTAGCAATTTAGCCATTGGGTGAGGCGGCCTCTGAAAAACATAACTTTTCGACAAAACTTCTCTTATGATTTCTGGGTCCATGATAAGTACTTGGGGCCTTGGCCCAAACCATAAAAATGCATTCTGGCCTGCAAATTATGGACATAAATACAATACAGACAGAAAGCCAAATTCTTGATCAAGATATCGAAAGAAGTAAAATTATCGAGGTCTTAGTTTCATTTTGATGAATAATAACATGATACAAGTAAGAAACTGAAGTTATTTCCAAGATGTAATATATCCCATAAATCGCCAAATGCATTTCCTAAATTGTAACAAGCTAAGTATATAGTCCTACGTTACTTTTCTGTAGTTTTTCTATTACCATATAGTTTATACAAGCTAGAGGTCGGACGTTAACTAAGGTTCAACCTCCTAATGGCTCTGATATTACACTAATTTCGTGCATAATTTCTTATGATTGTTAGTCATCTAATGTTTAAGCGTGTTTTTCTCCGAGAAAGTCTCCTTTTTGAATTCAGTTTTAGATGATGTTCCTCATTCTCTAGTGCCCATTTCCCTCCTTGTTGTATGCATCGTTCTCTTCTATATTGCGTCCCTTCCCTCCTGTAGTGTACCCTCCCACTTTGGTTAGCAGCTAGAGAGACTTCCGAGCTGCGACTTGAGAGACTCCCAAACTGCTTCCGTATAGCTGCTCGGCAGCTCAGAAGTTTCTAGAGCTATTCCCAAGCAGGGAGTAATGCTATTAATCATTAGTGGCGATCATCACTAGGTTGCAGTGTATCTGATTCAATGTGTAATGAAGTTGTGGTTCATTTTAATGTGTTAGATATTGAATTAAGGGAACCATTGTTCCCTAAACTGTTGATGATTACTATTAATGAAGAACATTATTCTTTTAGTGAGGGTAAATTAGATATACATAAAAATTATAATCAACTATCAGAAAAAATCTCAACTCCACCATTATGAATGAATTTAGAGTTTTTGTTCTGAAACATACCATAGTTCTTGACAGTTTTATGGTAGAAGGACATAACTCTTGGCACAATATCATTGGAAAATGTGATGGGCTTCAACTTGGCTTCTTTTGTCATCATCTCTATATCTTTGAGGTCTCCAAACAATAATCTGTACGAGTTTCCACTGAAACCTTGCTGTCTGAGGCATTTCTCTAACTTCTTTGGCTTAAACCACACCCAATTCAAGATTTTCCATCCATAAACTAAGAGAAACACTGCACAAACTACTGCAACTGAGTTCAACAATATCTCCATTTCTCCTCTTCTTTAGTTCTTATACTTGTACACTACTAGCTTGTGTCTTTATATATATATACACACTATGCTTTGCACTTGCTATCACCTTGGGGCCACTAAACTTTACCGACATCCATTATTTTCTAACTCTTTTTTTTTCTATATAATAGTTTTTGAATCTCATTTTAATGAGATTAAAATTTTTGAAATAGTGATTGATGGGAGGATGTATAGTGGAAAAGTGATGAAAAATTTTAGATTTGTGTGTAATATTATTTTATTAGGAGAATGTGTGGTTGAAAGGAAGAAAGAGAAAAAAATGGGTGCCAAACGGGATCATTTTCAACCACATATTCACACAAAAAAAAAAAAATATTCTACACATAAATCAAAAAAAAATTTCTTACATTTTAATCACACATTCTTCAAAAAATCACTATTCAAAATTATATTTTTCCCAAATAATAAATGTCAAATGGGGGCTTAATTTGTTACAGACCTGTCACATAATAAAGTGTGTTAGTCAAGCTACCCAGTTAATTAGATTGAACTATTGTTTGATCTCCATTATTTTAAAAATACATTTTTCTCTCTTATTTTCAATTACACATTTTTCAATAAAATAATATTATACTCAAACTCAAAACTTTTTCTTATTATTGAACCTCACATTCTCTATCAAAATACTATTTAAAAAAATGACTTTTGAAAAAAAAAAATGAAGCTCAAACATGCTCTAAATAGCCAATCGAGAACACTAGGCAGCTGTTGGAAGAGGATTTTTAAAATAGAGATTCTTGATTGGTTTGATTTGTATGGTGGTTTTACCTACACGAGATTTACACTTTGTTGACTCACATGTTTCATAAAGTTTGATGACAAGCCTGAAAGACTGAGAGCTCTTTAAATTTAACTACAGTAGCCAAGATGGCAATAAGCCCCAGTTTGGTGGCCTTTAAATTTAAAAAAGTTATGTTTTGAATAATAAATTTTAAAGAATGTGTGGTTAAAAAATTAGAATTTACATTTAGAATATCTTATTGTGTTAATGTATGGTTGAAAATAAGTATAAAAAATAAACTAAAGTGAAGTAAGGGCCACCAAAAAGGAGCTAATTATAGAGTATAATGATAATTGATGAAATTAACTCTCATTTTAAGAGCAAAAAAGTCATTTGTACAGCACTTCGAGGGCTGTAAATTTTACAGCCCTCTCTAAATTAATTAATGGGCCCCACACTAATTAGAGAGGGCTGTAAAATTTATAGCCCTCTAAGTGCTGTAAGTCCAGCACTGTTGTTTTAAGAGTGTTTGATTTTATTTACGTATTTTGTGAGATTAACAAGTATTGTTCACCTATTCATATTTTTTTTGGAGAGTGGGCTGTCGGGTTGGTCCCCAAGTCCAAGAAGCAGGGCTGTAACTATAAACACTTGCCAACAATAAGTCAAGTCAATAATCTGGAAAGTGTTGATAAATGTCAAAGAAACTTTTCTTATTTTCCAAAGAATTATTGCTTTGATCCTATCATCCCATGTGCCAGTGCTGCAGGCAATGGATGTCTCCAAGTCAATAATCTAGAAAGTGTTGATAAATGTCAAATAAATTATTCTTATTTTCCAAAGAATTATTGCTTGCTTTGATCCTATCATCTCGTGTCGTGTGCAAGTGCTGCAGACAATTGAGCTAAGAGTCATGCGTACGATAGAGCTGACTGAAAGAGAACAAAATTCTGTGGTTCATTGTACATATTGGGGTTAAATGCATTGCGCGGGTCACTCCATTTGAAGTAGAGTTGCATTCGAGTTGTTAAAGATATGTAAAGAATAATTTCTATGATATTTTTTTAATAGTGTATAATTATTTTCTTTAATAGTTGATTATATAATTATTATGCAATCTTTCATCTTAGAGTTATTTATGACCCTGTAAATATGATCTTTTACTTTGTAATAGAAACAAATTTATTATATACAATTTATAATATTGTTCACATAGTATCAGAGCAGTTTCGATCATAAACAAATTAACTTTTGAATTTTCGTTTCCAGCGAGCGACCTTGGCCGCTCGTTCAGCTACCTATATTGTTTTTTTTTTTTTTAAAGTTGGACATTTTCTCCTCTTAAACTTATTTGAAGTTTCTTCAACTTTTAGTAATCTGGAATTTGGAATTTGGTTTAGTATATGTCCAGTTCATTTGGAGTTTGGTTTAGTTTATGTTCAGTTCATCTGAAATTTGATTTGGTGTTGGTTCGGTGTATCCAAAATTTGAAATTTGCATCCAGTTCATTTGGTATTTGTCGAGCTGAAATTTGAAATTTGCATCCAATTAATTTGGATATGAAATTTGCATCCCTTTGGTTTAGTAGTGCATGCGTTAGTTACTTACAGATATGAATGTTCCTTCTTCCTCTCCAACCCGTATTGAGATTGACTATCATCTGATTTCTCTTTCAAGTTTTGGTGATGGTTTTGTTAGATTGGTGGATGCTTGTTTTTCATTATCATCAACTTTGAATTATTGCCCAACTCTAAACCAATAAAAAAAAAAAACAATATAGGTAGTCGGGCGAGCCGTCGTCGGAAACGAAATTTAAAGGTTAATTTGTTTGGAATCGAAACTGCTCTGATACCATGTGAAGAATATTATAAATTGTATATAATAAATTTGTTTCTATTACAAAATAAAAGACCCTATTTACAGGACTATAAATAACTCTAAGATGAAAGATTGCATAATAATTATACAATCAACTATTAAGGAAAATGATCATACACTATTGAAAAAATAACTTAGAGATTATTCTTTCCATATCTTCATCACGAGTTACTCATTTTCAATATGTTTATAGATCTCTGACGCTCATCTCTAATATTACTTAATTGGGTCATTTAGTTTAGTAGATATACTAATCTGCGCATAAAAACTAACATATAACTGATGTGTAGATTCATAAAACGCAACAATACACATCATTCTTTTTATAAAACTACTTTTCAAAATACAATTAAGTAAGAACATGTTACTACATAAAAATAGCATGCTTTTTTCCGATTGGTACTCATCTTAGTGGTTTGACGATTTCTATGCTTAATTCTTAAGATTCGTCGTTCTTGATTTCTACGAAGAAAAAAAACAACTAACTTTTAGACTTTTGCTTAGACTTTTTCGATGGAGTACAACATGCATATGTATTTGTTATTAAAAAAATATAGAGTCTAATAAATAAATTACTATTTACACTTTACTTCTAGTATTGTCAATTTATGAAATGTTTTGAAAAAAAATAAAAAATTGCATGCATGAAATGTGACACATGTTAACTTTTACGTAATTGGTGATGCATAGATAGAAGGACGTCAGCAATGACGTTCATAAATTTATAATAGCAAAAATTGCACATTCAAGTCTCTAACTTGTAGCAACATCTACTAATTCATCGTTAACTTACAAAATTAATTGTAACGGTGTTCGACCTTTAACATGTTTGACAAATTTAGTCCCTTTATATGATTTCCAACGTGTACTCAATTAAATGATAACGCGTTAGTTATTTGTAATCAATATGAATAAAATATTATGAACGAGACAAAGACGAGTGAATCTAACCTCATCCCTCATTGCAGTTAACAAAACCCAATTCCAACCACCTCCCAAATCAACCAAGGTGGCTTGAGTTAATTCTTGGGCTAATTTATCTTTAACTGGGCGGAGCTAGCATGTTCCGGCTAGCATACCATTTTGACAACAACCTTAGTCTTTACTATAGAGATGTCAAGTAAGGCAGGCCATATGCGTCATACGTGCCTCAAGCCTATAGATTCGACCTTAGGGACGACCCACCTAGTGGCCCGGGACGACCCACCTAGTGGCCCTAGCCATACATGGTCTCGGTCCTCAATCCTAGAACTAGGCAATGGACTAACCCATTAAATTTTGAAAGAAAAAGACGTGGGTTATGATATGATTCGGGACAAGCAATCACTTGATCGGGTCACACGAGTCAAGGGTTCAAACAATGGAGTTCAAATGGGTAAAGTTGACAAGCCAAGGTTTAAGTTTCATGAAGGATTCATGAGCCGAAACGAGTTGGATTTAAGATTTGGAAGATATTTAGAAAGAAAACAAGTAGCATGTATTAAAATGGACATAACTCTTAGCTCAGATGTCATATTTTCGTCCATGAGTACAATTCGAAATCGTTACAAAATTCTGCACAAAGCTATGCCGATGCATGGTACTTTTGGACTTGCGGTCGCACAGAAACCTGCAGAGAACAAGTTGTTAAAAAATCATATAACCATGTGACCGCATGGTACAAAAAGAGGCAGAAAATTTTCAATTTTTTTGAGTTTCCTAATTTGACTAAAATACTATCTTTTGATATCTTTTGTAATATTTAGAGTTATTTTCTATTTTAACTACATTAATTAGGTTTTAGTATAAATATATTTATTTCCTTCATTGTAAAAGAACTAAAACTTTTGACACAATGAATTGAGAATTTCTCTCTCCTTGTTCTTAATTGAACATGTACCGAACTTATCAAATATTATTATATTTGTGGTGTTCAATCATTAGAACTTATCAAAAGATTATGCACCATTTGTGGCGTTCGCAAATCGAGATTTGTTGGTTTTGTAATTAAGAGGTTATTCAAAATTTGTTTTTATTTGGTTGATTGGTTCAATAAGTTGCGGGTCGAGATTCTACAATCAACAACCTGAATTTGGGCTTTCTCGGTGTTTTCAAATTAATTCCACGATTTTCATGCATATCTCGTTCTCGATCTCGCGTCATTTGGTATTAAAGTTTGGGCTTCAGATTCAGGTTATATCTTTTCTTTTGTTTTGAGTATTTTATTTTTGTTCTTCATATCCGACGTAAATTTTGAGTCTTTGATCCAGAAAATTCCAAAAATAAGAGTCAAACGTTGTTTTTGGGCTAATCTAGCATCCAAATCAACTCCCGTTTCTTTTGTCAGTTTCATAGTTGAATTTCGAGTTCAAAAAAATATTGTTTATGGGGGGTACTATTCACTTCGTTACTATTCAAAAAAAGATTCTTGATTTATTTGGGAAGTTGTCACTATTCTATTATCTATCCCAAATCCAAACTATGTTGTGTTCATTCCAATTCAAAATTTAAGAACCACTTTTTTGAATTAAAAGAATTCTCATTCGAAATTTCATCCAATTGTCCAATTCTATTCTCGAGTCTTATTGATTACACATACGTAAAGGATGAATGTTGATTGATGATTTGTTTTCCAAACTCGGTATTTTGTGGATAGTACGGTATGCAATCTGGCTATTAATAAGGAGTACATGTCAGACTTAGCTAATATCACGATGGTGGAAAAATTGGGATTACCTTTGCAACAACACCCTAGGCCTTATAAGATGACTTAGTTAAAAGAGTGTGGGAAAGTAGATGTGACCAAGCGGGTTTTATTGAATATCTTCATTGGGAGATATAGTAATGAAGTATGATGTGATGTACTTCCATTAAAATCTTTTCATATATTGTTTGGAAAACCTTTGAGGTGTCAGAGGAATACTATTTATGATATAGGGAGGAACATGTATAAGTTTCTTCAGGATGGGGTAAAAATCACTCTGGCTGGGTTGACACTAGAACAATCCCTTGCAGACAAATGGAATGTGAGAGGTGAAGCAGAGGGGAAAAAGCAAGAGAGAGAGATGGTCACATCGCAAGAGAACACCGGATTTGAATTGCAGGAGGAGTCCAGAAATAGGAAAGTTGAAATAGAGGATGGTGAATTGAAAAATGCAGTTGATTTTGAGGAGAGTGGACCAATTAACGAGCCAGAGCACGAGCAGACTGATACAAAAATTATAAAGATGGTTCAACAAGAGAGTGTGCAAATAATAGAAGAGTGTGTTGAGCAAATGATTGAAAATATTCTAGGAAATAAAGAGCAGAGTTTCATCGTTCCGCATGATGTAGTGAAGACGATACACTATGAGTACGAGGACCCATATCTCGTTATTGGGGAAGCTAACAAATTCAATCGTGTTTTGTTTAATTCTTTTTTTCAGGTTGATCAGTATATGTGGGAGTTCATACAACATCTATGGGTGATTGTGTTTATGCTGCAATACATCCATACTTACAAAATGGATGGGTACCGTCTATTAATCATATGTCATGGAAGGAAAAATTTTCTATTTAATCCAGGTGATGCGGTGTTAAGTTGGCTACGGGTTGGTTATCCCCTATGCGATTACAAGGCATAGATTCGAGGACGAATCATTTCGAAGAGAGAGTGGATGATATGATACGGGATAGGAAATCACTTGGTCGGGTCACATGAAATGGAGTTCAGATAGGTGAAGTTGACAAGCTAAGGTTCAAGTTTCGTGAAAGTCTCGATAGCCGAAATGAGCTGAATTCAATGTTTGGAAAGAAAACGAGTAGCATGGATTAAAATGGGCATAACGCTCAACTTGAGTGTCGGATTTTCACCTCTGAGTACAATTTGGAATCATCATGAGATTATGCTCAAGGCTACGTGGGCGTATGGTACTTTTGGGCTTGCGGTCGCACAGAAACATGTCAAGAACAAATTGGCGAAAAATCGTATTACCATGTGACCGCATGATACAAAAAGAGATTGAAATTTTTCAATTTTTTGGAGTTTCCTAGTTTAACTAAAATACAATCTTTTGATATATTTTGTAATATTTAGAGTTATTTTCTGTTTTAACTACATTAATTAGGATTTAGTATAAATAAGCTTATTTCATTCATTGTAAAAGAACTAAAACTTTTGACATAATGAATTGAGAATTTCACTCTCCTTGTTTTTTATTAAACATGTACCGAACTTATTAAATATTGTTATATTTGTGGAGTTCAACCCCTTAGAACTTATCAAAAGATTATACACCCTTCGTGATGTTTGCAAAGTGAGGTTTGTTGGTTTTGTAATCAAAAGGTCATTTAAATTTCGTTTTTATTTGATTGCTTGGTTCAATAATTTGCGGGTCGAGATTCTACAATCTACAATTTGAATTTGAACTTTTCCAGCGTTTTCAAATTAATTCTGCGATTTCCACATGTATCCAGTTCCCGGTTTTGCGTCAGCTTACTTTGCTGCCAATTTTGTCCTGATAGAAGCTAGAGTTCTATAATAATCTAATTATGTTTTCAATGCCTTATATTTGTAAAATTTTCATAAATACATAACGGCAAAACTTGAATCAAAGAGATGTCCCATCATATTATAACTACTGCTAAATATTTTTCTTTCAATGCAACATTCGTAAGTAACATATATGTAAGAACCATACTTAAAAACCAAAATTCGGATGCCTATAGTTTGTGGAGGATTAACTGTGCACCATGCTGTGGTTGAAGTGTTATGACTGGGTAAGGAGCATGAGCATAAGATGGAGAAAGTTCGAAAGAATAATTCTGTAAAATCATAGCGAGTGCCATCTTCGCTTCTAACATTGCGAAATTCTGGCCAATGCATATACGAGGTCCCAAACCAAAGGGGAAATACGAGAACTGATCCTTGGTTGCCTTTAAAATTCCTTCATTGAACCTCTCTGGGTTGAATTCCTTTGCATCATCGCCCCATATTTTGTAGTCATAGTGCAATGAAATTGCTGGCAGTAAGAGCTGCACTCCGGCAGGAAGGAACATGTTTTCAAATGTGGCTGCCTTGTGAGTTATTCGAGCGAGCATTATTGCAGGTGGGTATAATCTAAGAACCTCGTGAAAAATCATTGTTACCTATGAAATATAACGAAACAGATACATAATATAGAACTTCAGAAATAGTAGAGATATAAAAAGTACACAAATGAGCATTACTTACTATTTTCAGGCGATTTAACTCATCAAAATCTGGTTTCCCTTTTCCGAAAACTTGTAAGATCTCTTCTCTAGCACGGATTTGCCAATCCATATGCTTACTCAATAAAATCATCGTCCAAACCAGCAAGGACGAGGTTGTCTCCTGCCCAGCAAAGTAGAAAAGTTTGCACTCTTCAATGACGTCCTTCAAAGTCATCCCATGCTTGCTCCCATGTTGATGGATTTCCTTGAAATTCGATTCTAACAATATACCTAATAAATCATCAGAACTAGCTTCACCCGCCTCCATTGTCTCTATTCTTTTTCTAATTATGCCAAGTACAGATGATTCCACTTCCTTTGCAATTTCCTTCATTCTTCTATTGGTTTTAGTTGGCAAAAACCTATGCATAGAGTACAAATATGTTACTGACCTGTCTCATTTTGTATTATGAATTACAAACATAAGGAATGACAACGAAAAAAAGTAGTTAAACCTCCAACCCGGGATGATAAAAGAATTTCTTGCTTGTGTCATAAGGTCTGCTAGTCCTGTTTGTAGTTCAAATATCTTTCTTCCTTCTTCGTAGTTACTGCCAAATGCAGTACGTGAAATTGCATCACTCGTCAAAGTTTGAAGATAAGGCCACACATCTAATTCACATGATCTTTCACTGGGTACAATCTTCTCCCATTTGCTCAACATCTCACAGCAACTCAAGTAAAACGACGGTATCATATGCTGTATGACACAATAGATAAATGTACATCTAATCAGTGTACTGAGAAAATGGGATTTGGCACAAAGATCACAAATTGCGATCAGGAGCAATGAACTTTAGAGTTACCTTTAGCTTCTCAAGGTGAAAAGCGGGATTGATCAGTCTACGATGCTTAGCCCATTTATCTGTTTCATAGGTAGCTAGACCTTGTGCGAGCATTTTAGCTATCGGATGAGAAGGCGGCTTCTGAAAAATATAACTTTTCGACAAAACCTCTCTTATAATTACCGGGTTCGTGATAAGCACTGCAGGTCTTGGCCCAAACCAGAAAAAGGAATTCTCACCTGCAAGTTACAGACCTCAATGTAATATACGCAAATCTTAGATTCTACAAGAAATCAAAACATGAACCCCAACTCAACCAACCCCTTCCCAAAAATTTAAAAAGGGAAAAAAATGAAGAACAGTGCCTTCTATATTACTACAGACAATTAGCCATTACCCCATAAAATACAAACGTGACTTGATTCTGTGATTCATGACTCAACTATAATCATCAAAATTACAATTTTAAGAATAGGATTCTTTTGCCTTTTTCAAGTAAACTTATTACACAGCTTAATTACAAATTATAAGCAGTAGAAACAGAACTTTAATTTTGAAGTTACATGTACAAATACTCAACTATTAAAATCTTGATTTCAGAGTAACTGATTTCATTATAAATACTGTAATTTATAAAACAATTTAGCCAAATTACGATTTATTTTCCAATCATACCATAGTTTTGGACAGCTTTGTGGATGAAAGGCATTACTCTGGGCATAATATCGTTAGAGAAATTGATGGGCTTCGACTTAGCTTCATTTGCCATCATTATCATCTCTTTGAAGTCTCCAAACAACAATTTATACGAGTTTCCATCGAAACCCTGCTGTCTGAGGCATCTCTCAAGCTTCTTTGGCCTAAACCAAACCCAGTTTGAGATTTTCCATGCATAAATCAAGAAAATAACTGCACAACATACTGCAACTGAGTTCTGCAATATCTCCATATCTTTATGTTTGTTTGTGTGTGTGAAAGAGAGGATGAGAAGAGATAAGTTTTAATTAGAAACTTGCTGTGTGTGATGAAGTAAATTAAAGAATTTTACTTTGATTTCAACCACATACATGATGGTGATCAAAACAAAGTGACAAAAACTGCTGATGCAATTTTATTGGAAAATATTTTTTCGCTGGCCAAATTGAAAGGGAATTAATTCTTAAAATTTTGTAGCTGGTAAAGACCCTTTCAAACACCAAAATATTATTGGGGAAATGAGTTGGAATGGCCATCACAAAGAAGTTTTTGTGTAGATGGCCTTTGACCAAATTTTTTAAAAAGAAAAAAGAATTAATTATTTAAAAATTACAAATATCTATTTTACCCTCCTTTGTATAACCAAGTAAATGAGGAAATTTTTTTTTTTTAAGGCTCTAGGATTTGAACCCTTAACCTCAATGAAAGTAAAATGCTCCCCACACCATTAGGACATTGAACAATTTTGATAATTATTTTGCAATAACCTATATATATATCTTGACAAATCAAATTCAAATTTACAAGGTCCAAGGATTTGAACCTTCAACCTTTAATAATTATTTTTTTTAAATGTTATTCTCACCACTAGGGCATTGAACAATATTGCTAATATTTTTGCAATAACCTATATATATATCTTAACAAATTATATTCAAATTTACAAAGTCCAAAGATTTGAACCTTCAACCTTTAAGAAAAATGATTCTTTTCACACCATTAAAACATTGAACAATATTTTTTATTTTAATGCAATAACATATATATAACCTTATATTTCTGAATATCTTGAAAAATTATAGTCAAATATTTCACTTTATTTTATATATGTATTATGTATTAAAAGATTAATTTTAATTAAGATGAATTGAATGTCTACAAAATTTATGATTTCGAAATATATAAATAATTAGTGACAATTAACTTAAAATCTTTAATTTGATTTCAAATAATATTTTTAAGTAATCATCCACCGGTTCAACCATTAATTTTTTTTATTGTTTCCCCTTATCCCCACGTAAACTTTTTACGACGCGCCATATATACTTTTTATATACCTTACAAAATATAATTGTTGTTTTATATATCTTAAAACGATATATATGTCATTTTAATTAAAATTAAAATTGAAATGATATCAATATCGTCAAAATTGTACTGAAACGATAATGACATCGTTATGTGTCAAATTCACGAAATAACATAACAACTTTCGTATCGTAGTAGTTAATGACATCGTTTTTAATAGAAATGAAAATGACATCGTTTTTAACAGAAATGATATAATTATCGTTTTATATAAACTAAAATGATATATATGTCGTTTTAGTTATGATTTAAGTTGAAACGATATCAATGTTGTCAAAATTATATTGAAACAATATGAATATCGTTATGTATCAAATCCACAAAATAACATAACGACGTTCCAGTTCAAATAATAACTACAACGATATATATATCGTTTCTTTTCATGAAAAACGATAATTATATCGTTTTGGCTAAAAATAACGATTCGATCGTCCACAACCACACAACAAGCCTTCAACATACGTACGTCGATCGAAAAAGGTCATCAAGTGGGTTGATGTTTTTCGAATGACTTAGAAAGAACTAACGAAAATACTTTCTTTCTATTGGAATAGTTCGAAAGTTGTATGTAGTCACGAGAACACAAATACTATCATAGTTTCTTTTGAGTGAGATCGAAATCACTTGATGACCAATTTCGATCATCCTACATATGTCGAATGCATGTCGAGTTGTCGTGGACAATCGAATCGTCGTTTTTTTAGCAAAAACGATATAATTATCATTTTATTTAAACTAAAACGATATATGTATCGTTTTAGTTATGATTTAAACTGAAACGATATGGACATCGTTATGTATCAAATCCACAAAATAACATAACGAAGTCCATATCGTTCCAGTACAAATTTGACGAGTTTGAAATCGTTCCAGTTTAAATAATAACTACAACGACATAGATATCGTTTCTTTTCATGAAAAACGATAATGATATCGTTTTGGCTAAAAATAACGATTCGATCGTCCACGACCACCCAACATACCTTCAACATACGTATGACGATCGAAAAAGGTCATCAGGTGAGTTGATGTCACTCGAATAACTTAGAAAGATCGAACGAGGATACTTTCTTTCTATTGGAATAGTTCGAAGGTTGTATATAGTCATAAGAATACAAATATCACCATAGTTTCTTTTGAGTGAGATCAAACACACTTGATGATCAATTTAAATCATCATACGTATGTCAAATGCATGTCGGGTTGTCGTGTACATCGAATCGTCGTTTTTAGCCAAAACGATATAATTATCGTTTTATTTAAACTAAAACGATATATGTATCGTTTTAGTTATGATTTAAACTGAAACGATATCAATGTCGTCGATATTGTACTGAAACGATATGGACATTGTTATGTATCAAATCCACAAAATAATATAACGACGTTCATATCGTTTCAGTACAAATTTGACGAGTTTGAAATCGTTCCAGTTCAAATAATAACTACAACGACATAGATATCGTTTTCTTTTCATGAAAAACGATAATTATATCGTTTTGGCTAAAAATAACGATTCGATCGTCCACAACCACCCAACATACCTTCAACATACGTACGACGATCGAAAAAGGTCATCAGGTGGGTTGATGTCACTCGAATAACTTAGAAAGATCGAACGAGGATACTTTCTTTCTATTGGAATAGTTCGAAGGTTGTATATAGTCATAAGAATACAAATATCACCATAGTTTCTTTTGAGTGAGATCAAACACACTTGATGATCAATTTCAATCATCATACGTATGTCAAATGCATGTCGGGTTGTCGTGTACATCGAATCGTCGTTTTTAGCCAAAACGATATAATTATCGTTTTATTTAAACTAAAACGATATATGTATCGTTTTAGTTATGATTTAAACTGAAACGATATCAATGTCGTCAACATTGTACTGAAACGATATGGACATTGTTATGTATCAAATCCACAAAATAATATAACGACGTCCATATCGTTTCAGTACAAATTTGACGAGTTTGAAATCGTTCCAGTTCAAATAATAACTACAACGACATAGATATCGTTTCTTTTAATGAAAAACGATAACTATATCGTTTTGGCTAAAAATAACGATTCGATCGTCCACGACCACCCAACATACCTTCAACATACGTACGACGATCGAAAAAGATCATCAGGTGGGTTGATGTCACTCGAATAACTTAGAAAGATCGAACGAGGATACTTTCTTTCTATTGGAATAGTTCGAAGGTTGTATATAGTCATAAGAATACAAATATCACCATAGTTTCTTTTGAGTGAGATCAAACACACTTGATGATCAATTTCAATCATCATACGTATATCAAATGCATGTCGGGTTGTCGTGTACATCGAATCATCGTTTTTAGCCAAAACGATATAATTATCGTTTTATTTAAACTAAAACGATATATGTATCGTTTTAGTTATGATTTAAACTGAAACGATATCAATGTCGTCGATATTGTACTGAAACGATATGGACATTGTTATGTATCAAATCCACAAAATAATATAACGACGTCCATATCGTTTCAGTACAAATTTGACGAGTTTGAAATCGTTCCAGTTCAAATAATAACTACAACGACATAGATATCGTTTCTTTTAATGAAAAACGATAACTATATCGTTTTGGCTAAAAATAACGATTCGATCGTCCACGACCACCCAACATACCTTCAACATACGTACGACGATCGAAAAAGATCATCAGGTGGGTTGATGTCACTCGAATAACTTAGAAAGATCGAACGAGGATACTTTCTTTCTATTGGAATAGTTCGAAGGTTGTATATAGTCATAAGAATACAAATATCACCATAGTTTCTTTTGAATGAGATCAAACACACTTGATGATCAATTTCAATCATCATACGTATATCAAATGCATGTCGGGTTGTCGTGTACATCGAATCGTCGTTTTTAGCCAAAACGATATAATTATTGTTTTATTTAAACTAAAACGATATATGTACCGTTTTAGTTATGATTTAAACTGAAACGATATCAATGTCGTCGATATTGTACTGAAACGATATGGACATTGTTATGTATCAAATCCACAAAATAACATAACGACGTCCATATCATTTCAGTACAAATTTGACGAGTTTGAAATCTTTCCAGTTCAAATAATTACAACAACATAGATATCGTTTCTTTTCATGAAAAACGATAATTATATCGTTTGGGCTAAAAATAACGATTCGATCGTCCACGACCACCCAACATACCTTCAACATACGTACGACGATCGAAAAAGGTCATCAGGTGGATTGATGTCACTCGAATGACTTAGAAAGATCGAACGAGGATACTTTCTTTCTATTAGAATAGTTCGAAAGTTGTATATAGTCATAAGAATACAAATATCGCCATAGTTTCTTTTGAGTGAGATCAAACACACTTGATGATTAATTTCGATCATCCTACGTATGTCGAACGCATGTCGGGTTGTCATGTATATCGAATAGTCGTTTTTAGCCAAAACGATATAATTATCGTTGTATATGAACTAAAACGATATATGTATCGTTTTAGTTATGATTTAAACTGAAACGATATCAATGTCGTCAAAATTGTATTGAAACGATATGGATATCGTTATGTATCAAATCCATAAAATAACATAACGACGTCAATATCGTTTCAGTACAAATTTGACGAGTTTATAACAACATCGATATCGTTTCTTTTCATGAAAAACGACAATTATATCGTTTTGGCTAAAAATAACGATTCGATCGTCTACAACCACACATCATGCTTTCAACATACATAGGAAGATCGAAAAAGGTCATCAAGTGGGTTGATGTAGCACTCACATGGCTCAGAAAGAGCGAACGGAGATACTTTCTTTCTATCAATATAATTCGAAGGTGATAGAGAATTATAGAAACACAAATGTTCCCCTAATTTCTTGAAGTGAAATTAAACTCACTCGATGACCTATTTTTGTTGTCTTACATACGAAGAATGTATGTTAAGTGGTTATGGATGATCGAATTGTCCCTTTTTAGGTATAACGATATAATTCTCGTTTTCTGTAAATAGAAACAATACCGATGTCGTTCTAGTTATTATTTGAATTGCAACGATTTCAAACTCGTCAAACTTGTACTGAAACGATATGAATATCGTTACTTTATTTCATAGGTTTGAAATTATAACGACATCATCGTTGTTTCATATAAGAAGAAATGACATATATGTCGTTCTAGTTACGATTTTGACTGAAACGAGTTCCAACTCGCCAATTTGTACTAAAACGATATGAATGTCGTTACTTTGTTTTGTGGGTTTGACACTACAACGACATATTTGTCGTTTTATATGGGAAGAAATGACATTTATATGTCGTTCTAGTTACGATGTTGACTGAAATGAGTTTCAACTCGACAAATTTATACTGAAACGATATGAACGTCGTTACTTTGTTACGAGAACGATTTCATGAAAACGATATTGAAGTCGTTTTTTATTACAGGAACGATGTCCATATCGTTACAAAAATTAGCGTGTATTTTATACTGAAACGATATCCAAGTCGTTTTTTGTTTGTTATGAGAACGATTTCTATATCGTTACGAAGATCAGTGAAGCAGTGTGTATTTCGTACGGAAACGATATTGAAGTCGTTTTTTATTACAGGAACGATGTCCATATCGTTACGAAAATCAACATGTATTTCATACTGAAACGATATTCAGGTCGTTTTTTGTTACGGGAACGATATCAATATCGTTACGAATATCAGTGCAGTGTCTTTTTAAATACAAGGATATTTTAGTAATTTACAAATTGTGTTTTCCTTTTATTTGTATCTTGAGGCCATCTAACTAAAAAACTTAGTTGGTGGACTTTTTAAACTAAAACTTAGTTTGACTAGGCCCATTAAATGAACTCCCCTGTATATAGTCATAAGAATACAAATATCACCATAGTTTCTTTTGAGTGAGATCAAACACACTTGATGATCAATTTCAATCATCATACGTATGTCAAATGCATGTCGGGTTGTCGTGTACATCGAATCGTCGTTTTTAGCCAAAACGATATAATTATCGTTTTATTTAAACTAAAACGATATATGTATCGTTTTAGTTATGATTTAAACTGAAACGATATCAATGTCGTCAACATTGTACTGAAACGATATGGACATCGTTATGTATCAAATCCACAAAATAATATAACGACGTCCATATCGTTTCAGTACAAATTTGACGAGTTTGAAATCGTTCCAGTTCAAATAATAACTACAACGACATAGATATCGTTTCTTTTAATGAAAAACGATAACTATATCGTTTTGGCTAAAAATAACGATTCGATCGTCCACGACCACCCAACATACCTTCAACATACGTACGACGATCGAAAAAGATCATCAGGTGGGTTGATGTCACTCGAATAACTTAGAAAGATCGAACGAGGATACTTTCTTTCTATTGGAATAGTTCGAAGGTTGTATATAGTCATAAGAATACAAATATCACCATAGTTTCTTTTGAGTGAGATCAAACACACTTGATGATCAATTTCAATCATCATACGTATATCAAATGCATGTCGGGTTGTCGTGTACATCGAATCATCGTTTTTAGCCAAAACGATATAATTATCGTTTTATTTAAACTAAAACGATATATGTATCGTTTTAGTTATGATTTAAACTGAAACGATATCAATGTCGTCGATATTGTACTGAAACGATATGGACATTGTTATGTATCAAATCCACAAAATAATATAACGACGTCCATATCGTTTCAGTACAAATTTGACGAGTTTGAAATCGTTCCAGTTCAAATAATAACTACAACGACATAGATATCGTTACTTTTCATGAAAAAAGATAATTATATCGTTTTTGCTAAAAATAACGATTCGATCGTCCACGACCACCCAACATACCTTCAACATACGTACGACGATCGAAAAAGATCATCAGGTGGGTTGATGTCACTCGAATGACTTAGAAAGATCGAACGAGGATACTTTCTTTCTATTAGAATAGTTCGAAAGTTGTATATAGTCATAAGAATACATATATCGCCATAGTTTCTTTTGAGTGAGATTAAACACACTTGATGATTAATTTCGATCATCCTATGTATGTCGAATGCATGTCGGGTTGTCATGTACATCGAATCGTCGTTTTTAGCCAAAACGATATAATTATCGTTGTATATAAACTAAAACGATACATATATCGTTTTAGTTATGATTTAAACTGAAACGATATCAATGTCGTCAAAATTGTATTGAAACGATATGGATATCGTTATGTATCAAATCCATAAAATAACATAACGACGTCAATATCGTTTCAGTACAAATTTGACGAGTTTATAACAACATCGATATCGTTTCTTTTCATGAAAAACGACAATTATATCGTTTTGGCTAGAAATAACGATTCATCGTCTACAACCACACATCATGCCTTCAACATACATAGGAAGATCGAAAAAGGTCATCAAGTGGGTTGATGTAGCACTCACATGGCTCAGAAAGAGCGAACGGAGATACTTTCTTTCTATCAACATAATTCGAAGGTGATAGAGAATTATAAAAACACAAATGTTCCCCTAATTTCTTGGAGTGAGATTAAACTCACTCGATGACCTATTTTTGTTGTCTTACTACGAAGAATGTATGTTAAGTGGTCATGGATGATCGAATTGTCCTTTTTAGGTATAACGATATAATTCTCGTTTTCTGTAAATAGAAACAATACCGATGTCGTTCTAGTTATTATTTGAATTGCAACGATTTCAAACTCGTCAAATTTGTACTGAAACGATATGAATTTCGTTACTTTATTTCATGGGTTTGACACTATAACGACATCATCGTTGTTTCATATAAGAAGAAATGACATATATGTCGTTCTAGTTACGATTTTGACTGAAACGAGTTCCAACTCGCCAATTTGTACTAAAACGATATGAATGTCGTTACTTTGTTTCGTGGGTTTGACACTACAACGACATATTTGTCGTTTTATATGGGAAGAAACGACATTTATATGTCGTTCTAGTTACGATGTTGACTGAAATGAGTTCCAACTCGACAAATTTATACTGAAACGATATGAACGTCGTTACTTTGTTACGAGAACGATTTCATGAAAACGATATTGAAGTCGTTTTTTATTACAGGAACGATGTCCATATCGTTACAAAAATTAGCGTGTATTTTATACTGAAACGATATCCAAGTCGTTTTTTGTTTGTTATGAGAACGATTTCTATATCGTTACGAAGATCAGTGAAGCAGTGTGTATTTCGTACGTAAACGATATTGAAGTCGTTTTTTATTACAGGAACGATGTCCATATCGTTACGAAAATCAACATGTATTTCATACTGAAACGATATTCAGGTCGTTTTTTTTGTTACGGGAACGATATCAGTATCGTTACGAATATCAGTGCAGTGTCTTTTTAAATACAAGGATATTTTAGTAATTTACAAATTGTGTTTTCCTTTTATTTGTATCTTGAGGCCATCTAACTAAAAAACTTAGTTGGTGGACTTTTTAAACTAAAACTTAGTTTGACTAGGCCCATTAAATGAACTCCCCAATATTATTGTTAGTAAATAAAAAACTCCTTCAAAATGTATCTTCTCCTTCCCACATGCCGCTGTTGCCCCCTCCTTCAGTGGTCACTTATGTTGACTAACGATTTGGTCACTGAAGTTCAAAAGTTTTCCAAATGGTTACTTTCTTTCAAACATTTTACTCTTTCAGCATTCCTTAGTAAAATTACGAGGCTCGACCCAAACTACACCTAAAGGGGCTGAGTAGGCGATTATTCGGAATTAAAAATTAATAATTAAATGGAAACAAGTCGATTTTAATTATATTTAGATGATTAATCAAATAGTCCAATTTTCTTATGTTGAATTACTGCAATTATATGAAAATCGTAATAACACTTAGAATGATCATGAAGAAATCTCAACTGAGTAAAAACTTCAGGCACTTTGTCAGTCAATAATCCGCTATGAACGAATTATGAATTTACGGTCCGTTAAACACGACTATCACTAGTACTTTCTAATGTCCTGATTGCAATTCTCACAATCTTCTTGGATTGCATGTTCCTGCACCAACTCCCAACTACAATTTTCAAAGCTCTCCTAGATTACGTCCTCATGCACCAACTCCCGACTTTATAAATTCGTATATCTCATGTGGATCAATGAAGAATTCCGTATTATCCAACAACTGGAACTCCAGTTATCTTCCCTTGATCTTCAAAACTGTGACGATGTTTAGGAAGTAGCAGTTTTGGTATTTGGATTATTTGTATTTGATATTTTCACCGCCAAGAAATCGATCAAACCGTGAAGGTTGAAATTTTTTACTCCCTCCGTCCCAATTATATAAGCTACGTTTCCTTTTTCTCTTGTTCCAAATATATAGACATGTTTTCTAATGTAGAATATTTTGTTGTGTTCCTTTACCAATATATCCTTATTAAATTTTCCCCACTTAATATGACAACTTCTTGAAATCATCCAAATACACACATTTCTTACTTTTTTGGAAACATGGAACAACTCTCATTTCTTCTTCTTTTTTATTTTTTTATTAATTCCAACAATAATTTAGTTTTACACACTGAAAATTAAATAAGGGTAAATTAGGAAAGATCCTTGCAAAAATTAACTTTCCAATGACATTAAAAAAGTTTTCTTATTCCGGTAGAAAAAACAAAACAAGCCTATATAATTAGGACAATGTGAGTATATGATTTTGATGGAGAGGATATGAAGCAATATAGTTTCTCGATGTTCAACCTTCTCAAAAATCATTCAAAGAATTTATGGTATGTATACTGTAGGTTTATATTTGAATAGGCCGGACAAAAAGCCTTAAAATGCAATTAAAATTCTCCGGATAACCATGTCGCTCGAGCAGGAGCTTAGCGATAGGTTGTCGCTTGAGCGAATGTAAGGCCGACAATGTTTCAATCGCTAGAGTAAAGTCATGACGACGGTCTAGCGAAAATTGCGGAGCCGTTTTCTTCAATCTTTCCATTCTCGAACACAACACAACAACTACTACCAAACCAACTATATTGGCTGAAATGTGCTTTTCCTATATCAAAACTTGTTTCCTGAAATAGACAACTTAAATACCCACTGTAAAAACACATGAAACATGAAATAATAGAATCAATAAACACATGATATCACCACTAGCTAAATTGAGACGTAACACTAATGTCAATCCAAATATCAACAAACATTAGTATTACAAAAACATCAAACACTCAAACACATAAGTAGATATGGTATGAAATGCAATAAAATGCAATGCAATCAATAAATCTCATGCTACTTCACCTTAAATGTCATCAATCATTCATTTCATTCTCCTCATTTTTGTCACAAATGACAAGGGACTGATAATTAACAAATAATACCTCAAAAAATGCAGTTGTTAACATGCACAAGTATAATCAATGGACATTAATCATTTTCACTTACGTAATTCAAGTTATCATGGAGTAAATTGTATAAGCGACCCATACATTATCCTTCGTAAGTAGGACTCTAAACCTTAATTTTGTGAGAAATGACATACTAAATATCACTGTCAATAAGTGTGTTCTTCAACTTATGAAAATCAAACCATATAAACACATTAGAACCTATAAAGAAAAGCTCATTTTGTATGGATATTTTCTCTTCTTCCCTAACTTTGAGTATATGTTATTTTAACATCTTTCAATGTTTTAAACTCATTATTATATTGCACATCTTAAATGCAAGCTCTTCTCTATTAAGGGACTAAAATGACTCATGTAGTGAGCTTTATGCCGGTTAACTTTAGTCAGTTGACCATAGGCACCATGTTATGAGAAAATTTGCAAGCTTAATTGCTCGAGTCAAATTGGCTCCGAAGAAGAACATAAGAGTTTAAGACTTTTATTACCAGGGAGAGCCGTGAGCTTATGTCTAATAAATAAGGTCAATTCATGTTCAAGGCACACTACTAACATGTGATTGCCATCCCAAATCTCACACACGAGGTAGAGTTCCACTAACTGTGCAGTGAGTGCACATGATACATGAAGACACATATACTAAGTACTCCAAAATAACCTAAGCCAACAATGGAAATTATGTTACATCTCATCGATTCAACTAATGCTTAATTACAACAAACAAATTTAAGTATATTATATATTATGTTGAAAATACTTTCTAGCATTTTTTAAATTCTAAAAAAATTATTTTTTTATTCTAAAACATGAATGCACCAAGCACAAACAAATAATCATACAAATAAGTACATAAAAAATATGCATGAGTTTCTACCTAGAACACAAATAAACAAATATGATAGATGCATAATTCAATATCACACAATGCTAAAGCACGAGCATGTACCAAAATACTCAATCATCGAGGTACACAAACACCAATAGCTGTCCTAAAGGACTCAAATACCAGACCATCTAATGGTTGGGTAAATAGGCCAGTTAATTGGTTTTTTATAGAGATGTGCTTAAGAGCTACAACACTGATCTCTACAAGCTCTCGGATAAAATGATGTCGTATATCAATATATTTGGTTTGAGAGTGTTGAACAAGATTTTCGAAAATATTAATGGAAATAGTGTTATCACAAAACACAGTTATAGTATCATGTTCAATTCCACAATCACTCAACATCTGCTTCTTTCAAAGCAGAGGAGTACAACAACTTCCTGCAACTATATATTCGGCATTTGTTGTAGACAATAAGATATAATTTTGTTTCTTACTCATTCAAGCTACAAGATTAGCACCAACATAAAAACAACCTCCAGAAGTATTTTTTCTATTATCGACATTTTTCAGTCCAATCGGCATTGAAATAGCCAACAAGGTCAAGATTAGAGTCCCGAGAGTACATGATTTCATAATCTACGATTCCATTGATATATCTAATGATATGTCGAACGGCGCTTAGGTGGGATTCCTTAGGATCAGCCTGAAAGCGCACACATACATAAGACTAAAAACTATGTCAGGTCTACTTGCAGTTAGATAAAGTAAACTACTTATCATACTCATGTACAATGTCTAATCAACACTCTTACCTGTAGATTCATGACTTAACTTAGCACTAGTGCTAATCGGGGTTCTAGTGTGTTTCTTACCGTTAATTCTCCAAACATACTCATCTCAAATATCCACTTAGTACTTATAACATTAGAATTATCAAGCCTAGGAAGCAAATGTCATACGGTGTCATCCTTTCAGCGAATGCAAGTTTCAGGTTGTTATCAAGCCTAGTTATAATGCCTTTTAGCATTATAACTAGCAAATTTCAGGTTGTTCAAAACTCTCTTACAAAGTCTCATCCTTTCATCTAAATCTCCAATAATATTTACTATAGGATGATTAGACTTAACTCTATACTAAGGCTCCTTAGGAGGTTTATTTTTATCATCGAGTGAGGACTCATCATTAGATGTTTCTAGACCTTTAGAAGCGTTGAGGAATTGAGAATTGAAGTTTCTTTGAGTTCAGTTACCTCGACGAGATCTACACTCAAGTGATCTAACTCTTCCCAATCTCTTCCAATCTTCCCCTTACTTCAAGCATCATCTACCATTACATTGATGGATTTCATCACAACTCGTGTACGAGAATTGTATACTCAATAGGCTCGACCATTTCTCGAGTATCTTAGGAAAATTTTATCATCACTCTTGGAGTCAAACTTGCCCAAATTCTCTCTTAGAATATAGTACTTGCTGCCAAAAAATATGAAAGTACTCGAAAGTAGGCTTTTTACCATTCCAGATCATATACAGTGTTTTGTTAGTTTTAGGTCTAAAGTAAACCATGTTCACTATGTGACATGCAGTGTTGATGGCTTCACCCTAGAAATGCATAGTTAGTCACTTACCATAAAGCATTGCTCTAGCCATTTCTTGAAACACGCGATTTTTTCTATCAACTACTCCATTTTGTTGTGGGGGCGATTGACGAGGAGAACTCATACAAGATTTCCTTCTCCAGGCTGAAGTTCTCAAGATTAGAGTTTTCAAGTTCTTTTCCATGATCACTCTGAATTCTAGATATTGTGAAGTCTTTCTCATTTCTAAGCATTTTGCACAAAGATATGACAAGACTAAATACCTTAGAATTTTCTCTCAATAGCTCAATTCATGTATATTGAGAGAAATCATCTACTACAATCAAAATATATTGTTTACAACCAAGACTCTCGGTCCTAGATAGTCCAATTAAGTTCTGTTAGGTTTTAGTTAATTTTGTCATTGCCAAATTATGTGGACAAAAGGAATTAATTTGATATGACGTAAAAGTTCAAGGGGTAATGTGCAATTTGTTCAAAAGTTAGTTAGTAGGTCTAGGGTTTCGAGTTTGGAACAATGAGGAAGACAACGTGGATTTTCGCTTGACTGTCGCCAATGGTTAGCTCGAGCTACAAAAGTAGAAATATCATCGCCAGACCGTCGTCCCTCCTTTACTCGAGCGACAACGTGTCGTTCGACTGTCACTGGGCCCTCACTCGAGCGACAGTGCTGTCCGGGAAATTTTTATTTCTCGATTTCAAGGCTTTTTACCCGGCCCATTCATTTCTTGACCTACTTATACATATCAGAACTCATATGTATGTTTTTTCTAAAGTTGAATATTGAGAGAAGAAGTTTAAAGAGTGAATCCTCCACATTATTGCTTTCAACCTTCATCTTGTGTGAGATCTTTTGAGAGAAAAACATCAGATCCAATATCTAAATACCAAAAATCACTTCCTGTTTATCTGGTCAGAGTTCTGAAGATCGAATGAAGTCGACAGGAGTTCCTATCTGTGAATAATGGGTTGTTCTTAGTGATCCACATGAGATAAACGATTTTACAAGGATGGGAGTGATGTAGTGTAGCAGATTCCTCGAAGAGCTTTGGCAACGCAACTAAGGATTGATGTAAGGGAGCACGGGATCTAGGGAGAGCTGTAAGGAGTGCAGTCTTGGTGGTCATATAGTACGGGTCGTTCATAGTGGATTGCCTGGTAAAGTGCCCGGAGTTTTTCCTAGTTGGATTTCTCCGTGAACATCTCAGTGTTTGATTTACTGCTTTACTATTTATTGTTTATTATACAACTGCGGTAATTCAACTTAAGACAAATTGACTTGTATGTTTAATCATCTAGTTAAGAATTAAAAGTGACTTGTTGCTGTTTAATTCAATATATTTTTAAATTCCGCATATACACATATTTATCCCCTCTAGGTATTGTTAGGGTCAAACTTGCGTTTCTCAATTGGTATTAGAGCCTTAAATCGATTCTTGACCCTTATTTGTTAAGTCTAGATGAGTCAGACTTTGTATGTGCCTCCGTTTTTCGACGGAAACAGTTATGCCTACTGGAAAGTTCGAATGAGAGCTTTTTTTAAGGCTTTGGATGAACGTATTTGGATAAGCGTGCAAAATGGGTGGACTCCGCCTACAACAACTGTTGTTGGTGTAGTTATACCCACTGATATCTCACTGTGGACCAAAACTAATTTGGATGAATGTAATTGGAATAGTAAGTGCATTCATGCCCTATTTATGGTTGTGTCTGCTGAAGAGTTTAGACGTGTATCAATGTGTGAAACTGCTAAGAAAATTTGAGATATTCTAGAAATCACACACGAGGGAACTAAAACTGTTAAGAACTATAAATTGCAAATGTTAACCACTATGTTTGAAAAGATAAGAATGCCTGATGATGGGATATTTAATAGTTTCTATGATAAACTCAATGACATTGTTAATTCGACCTTTAATTTAGGTGAGAAGATCCCCGAGACCAAAATTGTTAGGAAAATCCTTAGATCATTGCCAAGAGGTTTAGACATAAGGTCACTGCTATAGCAGAGATGAAGGACTTGGATGAGGTTAAAATTGAAGAACTCGCAGGATCTCTTCAAACTTATGAACTCATTGTCTCACAAGCCTAAAAAGGCTAAATCCATCGTCATGAACACTGTTAGAAAAGTTAAGAGCGAGTCCATTGACATTGAGACCTTTAAAGACGACAATATTGCTTATTTCGTTAAAAAATTTCAGAAGGTGGTGAGGAATAAGAGAAAGCCTCAAGAGCGGAATAGTGATGTCCCTAATAAAATCTTGAGAGGTAAATGTGAGAAAAATACCTCAAGGACTCCCATTAAGAAATCTCAATATGTCCAATGCCACAGTGCAAAGAGTTTGGTCACTTTAGGAGTGAATATCCTAATTTGAAGAAACGTTCGGGTAGAGAAAGTCGTAAGGCTTTAGCTGTGACCATGAGTGATGAGGAGTCAGATTCTAATGTTGAGACATTTGGTGGTGAAGATGAACAAAAATCATGGCCTTCACCTCAGTTGCTACTATCAAATCTGATCATGAGATTGAAAAGGTTGAAAATGAAGATGATAATGAAAAATCTGAAGAAGAGGTGATGATGAGACCGACTTTTACGAGTCTTATCATGAACTATTTGATGAGAGTCTCAAAATTAAGAAGGTTAATAAAGACGTCTTGAAAAAAGGTGAACGCGCTTTAACTTGAACGTAAAAAACTTTTAAGTGGCATTCAGGACTCGACTAGAAAAGTGAGTGAGTTGAAGTTGGTTAATGAAAACTTGAAAATTAAAGTTAAATCATAAACTACTGATCTTGAAATCTAATGCTCAACTCCAGTCGTTTATGAGTGGCTTGCAGAAGCTGGACAATATGCTTGGGATGAACAAGCCTGCTGGAAATAGACATGGTCTGGGTTATGTTGATAACCAGGATGATACTGCTAGCTCGTCCAGGACCACGTTTGTTCCTGCTACCAACTAAACTTATGTTGTTCATAAACCCAAAGATAAGCATGTTACTGGATCGAGACCTACCAAACAGCGTAGGGTCAATTATTCTATTTTTCGGCAACAACCTCCGAGCAAGTTTGAACCTAGGTTCACTCCCACTTGCCACCACCGTGTGATTAGAAATAATAATTATGATTTCACTAGCAATGTTGACTTTCTTGCCAATCAAGTTAACCACTTAACTAAGATGATGACTTAGTTAACTCAATTAACTTCTACTTCTAAGAAAGTCTGGGTTAAAAGGAGCGACCTGAAAAGTTGTGAAACTAGTCGTGCTCTTCATGGTAAGAGCATTCAAATTTCACCCTGATTTGACATTTAGGTGTATGCATGCGCAGTTCACTATGTCCATTCATTCATGCATGCATCCTATTTTTTTCATATTATTTTTAGTTTATGTTTATGCATTTATTTGATTCAAATATTGTTTTCAAAAAGGGGGGGCGAGAACAAAAAGATTTTGATTTGGAAACTGTTTTGTAGCATGATATGCAATAGACTTGATTTTGTTTGTTGTAATCAAGAATGAGGTTATTTAGTGAGTTGTAACATACTTTCCATTGCTAGCTTAGGATGCTTATGGAGTATTTAATATAGGTCTCTTTATATATCATCTACATTGCACACACTATGATCTTGACAGTGGGACTCTACCGGTTATGTGAGATTTGAGATGACAGTCACATGTTAGTAGGGTGATTTTGAATATGGATTGACCTTTTTAATTCGACCTAAGCTCGATATTATCCCTGTAAGAATCAATTTATGTCGGAAAAAGAAAAAAATGGCTCAATATCTTAATACTACTTTTCGAAACCTATTTGACTTGAGTAATTAAGCCTGCGAGGTTTCTCATAACCTGGTGCCTATGGTCAACTGACTTGGGTTGATCGGCCTAAAGCTCGTTACAAATGTCATGTTAGTCGCTTAATGAAAACGAGCCTGCACTTACGATGAGAAAAATATATATAAGCCTTCCTATTGAAAGTTGTGATAAAAAATAAATATGTGTGATGTAAGTCAGGGGAAGAAAAGAAAGTCTTAATTCCAAAATGAGCCTTCATATGTAGGTTCTAATGTGCCTTATGGGTTTGAAATTCATAAGTAGATTAATATACTCATTAGCAGTGATCTTTAGCATGTCCTTTCTCACAAAATTAAGGTTTGAAGTCATATTGCCAGAAGGTTAGTAACACTTAACACATATGAGTCACTTATATCATTTACTCCATAGGCACTTTAAGTTGGAGTTGTGGGAAAGATTATCGTTCACTGCATATACTTATGATTGCTTATACATATATTATTAATATGTTGTGTGCTTTTGTTTTGTCCTTTATCATTGTGTGACAAAAAAGGTGAGAAAAAATTAAGTTTTAATTGGGAATGAAATTGCAAATTGATATTATTTCTTGACTTGCATTTTGTGTTTGAAAGGTCGTTGGGGTGAGACATAGATACATTTATCTATTGCTTAAACACTTTGAGAGTTTGCAGTTAGGGGGAGCACATGCATATTTATTTAATTTCAGTTTCACTGAATTAAGTTTTTGATGTTTTGATAGTGTCAATATTTCGTTTTGGTATGTTGGGTTACATTGATACTATGTCTTAATTTAGCTTGTGATGTAAAACTAAAAAATATACTTTATGAGTTACAATTGTTTAAATGACACTTACAATTAAACTATTTGAACTGTGATTATCATTGATCTTATTTCTCACACATTTTACATTGGTATTTGAGTTGTCTATTTCAGAAAATAGGTACTGTAGAGTTCATTCAAGACAATTTGTAGTTGTAGGTTGTGTCATTGTTTTTGAGTTTGTAACTTTTATTTGATTACTGCCTTGACATAGATTATTGTTTTGTCACAGAATACCAAATGGGGAGTTTGTTAGGTTTTAGTTGATTTTGTAATTGGCAAATTCTATTGATAAAATAACTTAATTTAATAGGATGTAAAAGTTCAAGGAGTAATGTGCAATTTGTTCAAAAGTTAGTTAGTAGGTCTAGGGTTTCGAGTTTGGAACAAGGAGGAAAACGACGAGGATTCTCTTTGAGCTGTCGTCAAGGGTTGGCTCGATCTACAAAAATAGAAATATCATCGCTAGACCGTCGCCCCTCCTTCGCTTGGACGACAGGCTGTCGCTCGACTGTCATTAGGCCCTCGTGCTGTCCGAAAAAAATTTATTTCACGTTTTCAAGGCTTTTTACCTGGCCCATTCGTTTCTTGACCTACCTATAAATATCAAAACTCACCTATATGTTTTTCTAAGGTTGAATATTGAGAGAAAAAGTCTAGAAAGTGAATTCTCCACATTATTGCTTTCAAACAAGATCTTTTGAGAAAAAACATCAGATCCGATATCCAAATACCAAAAACCACTTCTTATTCATCTGGTCGGAGTTCTGAAGATTGAAGGAAGTCAAAAGGAGTGTCTGTGAAGAACAGGTCATTCTTCGTAATCCACATGAGATAAACGATTTTACAAAGCTAGGAGTGCTGCAAGGTAATAAATTCCTCTGAGAGCTTTGGCAACGCAGCTAAGGATTGGTGTAGGGGAGCATGGGATCCAGTGAGAGCTATAAGGAGTGCAATCTAGTGGTCAGATAGTACGGATCATTTAGTCGATTGACTGTAAGTTGTTAAGATCGTTTGTAGTGGATTGTCTGACAAAGTGCCTGGAGTTTTTCCCTGTTGGGTTTCTCCGTGAACATCCCGGTGTTTGATTTACTATTTTACTATTTATTGTTTTATTATACAACTGTGGTAATTCAACTTAAGACAAATTGACTTGTATGTTTAATCATCTAGTTAAGAATTAAAAGTGACTTGTTGCTGTTTAATTCGATATATTTTTAAATTTCGCATATTACACCTATTTACCTCCCATCTAGGTGTTGTTAAGGTCGAACTTGCGTTTCTCAAGTTCATATGGAGTAATTCTAGGGGCTTGTTTGTCAGAATTTTAGAAATTTGTTTGTGATTTACTCTAATCTGTTTACCTTGTTGACATGGTCCACACAAAGTGTTTTCATTATTTTCAAGCTTAGGTGAACTATTAACAAGTTCCTTCTTAACAAGTTTAGACAAACTCTTATAATTCATATGACCAAGGCATTGATGCCATAGTTCTGTCACATCAATCTTAGTACTACTACACACATAGTTGGAATTGGGAAGAACTCCATAACAATTGTTAGAAGTTCTTACACCTTCAAGGACAATGTTTCCAGTAGAATCATACACAGTACAACTTTTCTAGAGAAAACTAACCTCAAAATCGGCGTAACATATTTGACTAATGCTTAACAAGTTTGACTTTAAACCTTTCACATAAAGAACATCTAAGTTAACAGGTAATCTAGATATATTTACGATCCATTTGCCTAGGATAGGTGCAGTAGCCCTGTCTCCAGAAGTAACCATACCATCATTCCAATCATTGAGAGTGGAGAACAAAGCTTTACTACCACACATATGCCTAAAACATGCACTATTAAGATATCACATAGAGTTATTTTGGCCTTTATATGCAACATGGGCAACATAGTAATTCAACTGATCATTAGACCTAGGAAGATCATTTTTCTTAACCCAAACTTTCTTTTAAGTAGATGTGATTCTAGTTAACTGAGTCATCATCTCAGTTAAGTGGCTAACCTGATTATTTAGGAAGTTAACATTGCTTGAGATATCCTAACTTACTACTAGTCGCGAGTGTACGACGCCTAGATCTTGTGTTTCTCATTGTACCACAATAACGACGATGGGAATAAACCTAGGCTCAGACCTATATGGAGGTTGTCACTGATTTATAGGATAACTAGTCCCATGTTGTCTAGTAGGTCTCGAACTTAAAACAGTTTTGCCCTTGGGTTCAGGATTAGCAACATTCCTAAGTTTGTTAGAGGCTGTGACAAACGTGATTTTGGATATACTAATAGTAGTATTGCCATTTTGAACATATCATAGACCATGCCTATTTACAGCAGGCTTGTTCATCCCAAACAAATTATCGAGTTTCTAAGTACCACTCACGAAGGAATGAAATTGAATGTTAAGTTTTTTTAGATCACTTGTTAAGGAGTTAACTTTAGCTTCTAAGTACTCATTAACAAGTTTCAACTCAACTCGGATTTTTGGTAGAGTCCTGAAAGTCAATTATGAGTTTCTCTCTCACTTTTTCAAGTTCATTAACCTTTTTTAGTACGGCTTTATTGACCTTTTTTATTTTAAGCTCTCCTCAAACAGACGTCGATGAGACTCATGAATATCGATTTCATCCTCAGAGTCATCCTCAGAATTCTCACTATATTATTTATTCTCCACATTTTCACTTTCCTTATTAGGTTCAATCTTAGATATAGATGTAAAAGTCATAAAGTCTTGTTCATCATCACCGCCAAAGGTATCACTTTGAACAATCGATTCATCATCACTCAAGGTCACTGCTAATGTTTACCCCCTTCCTTTATTCAAATTCTTCTTAAGTTAGGACATTCATTTCTATAATGACCAAAACCCTGATACTCATGTCATCTAACTGACTGGGTTTTCTTACTAGAAGTCCTAGGATTATTCTTATCACACTTATCTTTTGGAGATTTAATAGGGACATCATTTTTTCTATCTTGAGGTTTTCTCCTATTCATCATCGCTTTCTAGAATTTCATAACGAAATATGTTATTTCATCATCCATAAGGGTCTCAACATTAGTAGACTCACTCTCTTCTTCCCTAATGATGTTCATGGCTAAGGATTTAACCTTCTTCTGTTGAGATATGGTGAATTCATAGTTTGGAGGGATCCTACGAGTTCTTCTATCTTAGACCTTGTTTGGAGCTCATTTAGCCACCATTTTTTACTATGTGTCTCACATGTGGGTCTCGCTTTCTCAACCAACGATCATTTTTTCTACTTTGGAGTTGAAGAATGAGCTCCAAACAGGGGCTTAACTGCATATAAGTCCTTACTTTCTTCAATAGCGGTGATCTTAGATCTAAACCTTTCAGGTAGAAATTTAAGGAATTTTTTAACAATTTTAGACTTGGGGATCTTCCCACTTAGGTTAAAGTTGGAGTTTACTATGTCATTAAGCTTCGCATAGAATTTATTGAACGATTCACCGTCCTTCATTCTAATTTCTTCAAACCTTGAGGTTAACATCTGCAGTTTGAAGTTCTTAACAGTTTTTGTACCCTCGTTTGTGGTCTCTAAGATATCCCAAACATCTTTAGTAGTTTTATACATCGACACTCTCTTAAACTCCTCTGCAGACATAGCCATAAAGAGGCCAGTTGCAATCAGCTATTTGACCTTTCATCCAAAGAGAAATGTTAGTTGGTGTAACTATACCAGCAATAATGGATGAAGGTGCAGTTCAACCATTTTGTACACTGATCCAAATACGCTCATCCTATGCTTTAAGGAATTCTGTTATTCGAACTTTCCAGTATACATAATTACTTCCGTAAAAAATGGAGGCACGGATAGAGACTAACTCGTCTAGATTAGTTTATGGGTCAAGAATCGAAAATATGGCTCTAATATCAATTGAAACTATGAGGTTCGATCGAAACTACACCTAGAGAGGGAGAGAATAGATGATTATACGGAATTCAAATTTAATAATTAAATAGCAACAAGTTACTTTTAATTATTTCTAAATAATTAATCAAACAGTTCGATTTTCCTATGTTGAATTGTCGTACTTAAATGAAAATAGTAACAATGCTCAAAATGATCACGAAGAAACCCCAACTGGGGTAAAAACTTTCATCACTTTGCTAGTAAAAAATCCATTATAAACGAATTATAAACTTACAGTCCGTCAAACACGACTATCACTAGTGCTTTTGACCTCCCGACTGCAATTCCCACAGCCATCCTGGATTACGTGCTCCTACACCAACTCCTGACTTTATGAATTCATATATCTCCTGTGGATCAATGAAGAACTTCGCGTTCTCTAACAATTGGAATTCTAGTTACATTCCCTTGATCTTCAAAACTCTAACAAATTTTTAGGAAGTAGCAGTTTTGGTATTTGGATTATGTGTATTTGATGTTTTCACCACCAAGAATCAATCAAACGTTGAAGGTTGAAATCTTATATATAATTTTGATGGAGAGTATATGAAGCAATGTAGTTTTCTTAGGGGTGACAAACAAGCCGAGCCGAGCTGCCCGGCTCGTGGCTTGCCTTTTTTTAATTTTTAATTTTTTTTTTAACTATCCTTCTCTAAAAAAATAATAATAATAAAAAATTAGACAAGCCGCTCGTCAAAAACGAGTCGAGCAGGGCTCGTGGGTTTAAAAAATGTTGATGTACCTTGGCATGCTAGGCTCGTGTTCGGGCTCATTTTTTGACGAGCCCGAGCAGCTCATGGGTCACTACAGTACGAGCAGCTCAGCTCGATTGCCACCACTAAGTTTTCTCGATGTTCAACCTTCTCAAAAACCAATCAAATGCTTTCTGGCATTTATAATGTAGGTTTAGGTTTTAATTGGCCCGAAAAAGCCTTAAAAACATAAATTAAAATTCTCCGAATAACCTTGTCGGTCGAGCAAGAACTTAACGATAGGCGAGCAACAGGTTGTCGTCGCTCGAGCAAAGGCAAGACGGTAGGCGGGCGATAATGTTTCTGTTTCTGCCGCTCGAGCAAAGTCATGGCGACAGTCAAGTGAAATTGCGACGTCTTTTTTTCCTTCTTTCATTCTCAAGTCCTAGACCTAATACAACCCAATTTATAATATTTGCAACTTACCCCTTGACTTTTACAACATACTATTTCTAGTCCTATTTCTTCACAAATTTGCCAATTACATTAAAAACCTAACACTTAGGGATTTTTATTTTTTTGGTCAAATTCTTCGGATTTATGAAATCATAATCCAGGTGTTTTCAGCTTTTTTAGAATCCTCAACACCTGCAGCAACCTGCATGACAACTTCAGCTCCATTAGACTGCATATCTTCACTGTACATGTCAACTACATCTAGTCATTGTCCTGCTGCTTTTTTATTGAAAAGACTCAGCAGCAAATGCCTTCCATCTTCTGGTTGAAATTCGTAAAAATTTTCCTGCCACGTAATTTCCAGAATACAAAGCTTGACAATGCTATAAACTTCAACTTTCTTGAAACACTAGCTAACAGCTTTTGTCCTGATTCTAATTTCTTCCAGGAACCGAAGTGTCAAGTGGGATGATCAAAAGATTGCGACACATCTGAGTTGTTTAATCGTACAGAAAAAGTTTATCACTTTCTGTCATACTTAAGCCTACAACAGACATTCCCGCAGCATTCATAGACCATGCCAAGGTACATCCAAGGACGGAGCTAGGAGGGGGCGACCGCCCCCCCCCCCCCCAACATTGTCCGTGGTACACTATTTTTAGTTAATTTGTAATGTATTTTTCAGTTTCGCCCCCCCCCCCCCCCCCCCAAGGTTTTGACTCGCCCCAAAATTTTGAAATTTTTTTTTTCCATTAATAAATATTGAGCAAATAACTTACACTTTAAAATTCAACCATACAAAAATCTTAGATCTAAATAAAAGATCCAATAGTTAAATAAATAAATAGCCAAAATCCAATCCAAAACCTAAGTTCCCAATTCTCAAGCCCAACTAATTAAAACCCAATTCCCAAACTGATTTATGCATAATGCATGTTTACTTGTTTTGTCTAGTGTATAATTTTGATTTCTCATTGAAATGAAGATATTGAGATTGTGATTTGTGACTGGTGCACTGTTAAAGTTGATTTCGTCATTTTGTGTGTTCAATCCTAATAAGTCTTATTCTTGAATATTTAAATTTAAGAATTAAGTAGAGTAGTTGATGTTAGTTTGTGTAATTGTGTTAGTTATTGAATATTTGAATTTAAGAATTAAGTAGTAGAATAGTCAGTAGTGATTGAATCGAACATTGAATTTCAGTACTATTTTGGTACTCAAAATCGTCGTTTTCAATTCTCTTAGTTAAAAAAAAAATTTCGGGGGCTCCGCCCCCGAACCCCCGGGAGGGGGGCCTGCCCCCCTCCACCCCCCGTATTTTCGCCCCCCCCAACTAAAATTCCTGGCTACGTCCCTGGGTACATCAACATTTTTTAATTACAATCTGATGTGAGTTTCAAGGTTGCATTGATTTCTGAATGGATTATTTCCATTATCAGCCCAGACAACCTGAGGGAATCCTATAGCACTAGAACTAATACCTCCACTGTCTTTCAATAATAAAGATAGTAAAGAGATCATTTTCACAAACCACAGGCATATTTTGGAAAAAAAAAATTCCTCTGAGAAGGGTGATTCTAACGGACAAGCCATCAGTAAAGGATGCAGCATAGCCTTCAAAATATAGTCCAGGGAATAGCATTGTCTATAGTTAGATAATCAGATGACTCAGAGATAACCAAGACTAGATGATAGATGAGAAATATAGTAAAGGAAATATTCGAATGTCAAGGCATTTTTCATTAGCAAGATGAAGAGTGAGACTGAGAAAAAATAAATAAAATAGTAATAATCTCTATGGCACTTCAGCATTACGGTATCAGCTCTAAACAAAGGAGAAGACTTCTCATTGTGCAAAAATCGAACATTATTTTCAATCAAATATGATTCAATTACGACTTTGTTGGCACAACTTTGTATCATTTACTGGCGTATACTATTACTAGTCAACGATGCTCGGTTTCCCTTTACAATAATATACACAAAAGACTTTTAACAAGAAAACCAGCACACAAACTGATTCCAAGTTCAAAAGGTGAAGATAAAGGCAGATTACTAAGAATTCAACCAAAATAGACAAATGTCTCCTTTAACCTTCAAAGTTCAACCTGTTTCTTTAAATTTCTCGATGAGTGTTGACTTTAAAATATTAATCAACAAATTCCTCTCACCTAACCAGAGCTTTCCCATCCTATACTCTCTGATCTAATGCTCAAACAGGAGTAAGACAAGAAATGACTATTTATGAGAACAACCGCGCTACGTGTATATAATCATTTACCAAATATTTTACCGAATTGACAAGTGACTGCCCCCTATTGGGGGCGCCTGTGGGCCCAGACACCCCCCAGTAGGGGGCACCCACTTGTCAATTAGGTAAAAAATTTGGTAAATGATTATGTACGAATAGAATTATTCTTATGAGAAAGCAACTAAAATTTGCATGCCTTTTAGGGTCTCTCGCTAGGCCCCTTTATATATTTCTAAGAAGGCCTCAAGGGTAAATTAATCTTTTTTTTTTTTTATGACACATGGCAGTTATTGATTGGTTATTTTCTAACTGAATTTGTTAATTATTCACGTTTTACTAACCATTATAATCTCTATGCTTTTATTAAGTACGTTAGCTCTCCTCATATTTTCAAGGTTACTTATGAGGCTTCGCTCTATCAATGCTAATTAGTCTTGGGAAAAATTCATAAATAAGGTGTTTACTTTACACCAAATCAAAAATCAGGTTTATGGTTTGAAAATTCAAAAATCAGATTTTTTTTTATTTATGAAATAATAAATTATTAAATCAATTTATTATTAAATATTTAATTCTAATATAATATAATTAACTCATCCCATATGCACTACCCATACCACTCCGGGGACTATTCCGGCGATCATTCCAACCATCACTCTTCTTCGACGATCGTTCCCGCGACTGCTCCGATTTCGATTCCGGCAATTATTCCGACGACTATTTCCGGTGACCATTCTGGTCACAGATTTACAATTTACGGTCACAGTTCAAAAAATTTATAGGTCACAATTAATTCGTTGGTCACAGATCAAAATTTATAGGTCATACAGTCACAAATTTCCAAATTAATTGGTCACAGATTTTTTTACGGTCACATTTTATATAATATCTAGGTCACAAATAAAAAATGGTTAATTTCATTGGTCACATATTTTCAAATTTGTTGATCACATATTATTTTTTAGTCACATATTGTTAAATTTTTATGTCACAATTAAATACTTGGTCACATATAACCAAATACTTCAGCCGCCACCACTGGCACTACTTCAGCATCCGTCACCACACAAAACACCGCGACCACCCACAGCCACCACCCACCTAAAACCCCATAACAACACAAAAACACCACCACAATAACACCACAACCGCACCCACCACCACACCACCACCACCACCACCACCACCACGAACACTACACACACACCACAGTCGCAACAACCACACCACCACCAACCAGATCTGACCCTTGCACCCGACGCAACGCCACTGCACACACACACACACCCGCAGATCCACCCCCAAAAAACCACACCTACACCATCAGCAGCGAAATCGCTGCCGCTGCTGGGAAACCAGCAGCGATTTTTCCAATAGCGAAATCGCTACTGGTTTCCGCTGCTGGGAAACCAGCAGTCGCTGCTAGGACCAACAGCGATTTCCCAATAGTGAAATCGCTGCTGGTTTTCCAGTAGAGAGGGAAGGGGAGAGGAGAGGGGAGGGGAGGGGACGGAGAGAGAGCGCCGAGAGAGAACAAATATTGAAAATGGATTAGGGTTGGTGTGAATTATTAGTATTATAATATAATAAAATATTCAATTGATACCTGATTTTTGAACATACAAACTTCGGACCTGATTTTTAAAAAGCTATCTTTAAACCCCTGATTTTTTGTAATTTCCCATTAGTCTTTGTTCCGAGTTTTGTATCTATGTTGGGCTCTTCAGAATGCTCGCTTAGACACATAGGCTCGCTTGTAATATTTATTTATAACGAGTTCAAAAGAAGTATACAGATAAAGACTAGTTTACAAGAGAAAATGAGGGTGGCAAAGGATTCACAGATTACATTTTTGAAAAAAAAAAAAAATGACCATGGACAGCATCATTGCGGTAAAGGTTGTAATGCTACAGTTCTTTAAAAGATCTATCAGACTATGGAGTGAATGATTATATATTTGGATTATTTTGTTGCAAGAACATATTTAAAGAACTCTCTATGATTTTTAAGATATCTACAATAACCCTTTTTTAGTTGATCTTGTCTCATGCTTCAATGACTCATTTATCTAAAAATAAAATAAATTTACCAGATGATTTTTTATCTGTCTGAGATGTTCATAGAAACTTCAGGAGCATGTAAAAATCATTACAATTTGTTAATTTGTCACTTTTTTAAAGTAACTTTGTTACTTTATTCATTTCATATCCATGATAACAAAATCATCCATAAAATATGGGGACTCCCCATTCCAATGCATGACTAGTGTATGTGATAAGCAAATTTAACTGGGCATGAGCCACACAATTCACTTCTCGACGAACAAAGGACACGATAAATTAGGGGAAAAAAAATAATAATAAATAACTTCTCAACTCTACAATTCTAGACAAAATGGGGGCCTTCTGTTGCGTAGAATGGTGGATGTTTAGCACAATTCACTTCACAATGAACAAAAAAGATGATAAATTAGAGAAAAAAACTTCTCAACTCTACAATTATAGACAAAATGGAGCCTTCTATTGTGTAGAATGATGGATTTTTAGCAATCTGATTCAACTATGACTATGCAAGACCATGAGTCTGAGTGAAGATAAGACCCTCCATAACCATCCCATCATGGTTCCTACTCACCCCCAACACCATTTTTGTGTCCTTCACATTGTATTCAATTGTGCCTATTTCAATTCTTAGTTTTTTGTTTTTTTTTTCTCTCTTTCAACTCGTTTCCTAGGTTACTCAAATTTCAGTCGTGTATCTGTTATGTGATGTGCAAGTTTGGCTTTTGTCTAAAGTCAATTGAGATTCGAGCTTCTATAAGTATTTTGAGGGCTACTTTAGTGTCACTATGCCTGGTGCAATCATTTGCTCTAGACAAGGGATTCTTAGAAAGTTTCCGCAGAAAACACTATTGGGCGGAAGTTTTTGCACTCTGAAACTCCAAAGTGAGTTACAACGTTGTTTTCTTAGCATAATGTCTCCACCAAAAATGATTTTGGTATGCAAGAGTTGTTCGAGTAACAGCTTCTCATGATACAATAAACCCCATAGAAGTAGGGCTAGGCATGGTCCGATTTCATTCAGTTCGGTTCGATTCAGTTCCATTCCCAGGTTCGGTACAATAATAATTTTTTTTTTTAATATTAGAACAATGCTATATTAATTCAACAATGATATGTTCAATCTTAATTCTTACAAAATAACGTAGTCTAATCTCGTGACATCTTTTGCACATCTCTTCATTGAGTTCTTTATAAATTTAACTGTTAAAATCACATGAAGAGAAATACGACAAGTTCACAATAATAGAATGACAGAAACGACACTAACATAGAATAAAAGATTTGGGTAAAACTTACGTAAATTTGATTAAATTGGACTTGACTGAAAATCAAAAATAGTAAAATCATATTTTGAGTTTGGACTAAATTAATTAGTTAGTAAATTTATTTAAAAAAGATAAAATAATTGAACTTATTTAAGAAAAATAGGAAGTTTCGATTCTTATTCAGTTCTTCGAAACTTATTTAAGAAAAACGATAAAATTGAACAGACTGATTTGGATTGGTTCTCGATTCTGGACCAAGAACTGCAAACCAATCCAAATCAGTCGGTTCTCGATTCAGATACACATTCAAATTTTTAACTTAAGAAAAACCACTCAGTTCAATGCGATTCGGGTCCAATTCGGTCTGATTCGGTTCAGGAGTTTTATCCAACCCTACACAAAAGTTCTAAATCTGAACAAATTAATCTATATGAAAAAAGTGACATTTTCTTCAACAATTATCGAGAATTGGAACCTTTACAGCCTGATTATGGTGTATTGCAGCTAAACCAGAATAACAAATATTCACTCAATCTGAAACTGTTGTCAAGAATCAGAATACAATGACAAAATTTAGATACAAGAGGAACAAAAGTTATGCAAAACATACTGAGACAGAGAGAAAATTTGTTTGCAGGGGGCTAAAAAATTGTCGAAAAAAAATTGATGTCAACAAATTTGCCAATTCCAATTTCCTGATGAAACATTCCTTCTTGCAGCATCAACCTGATAGAAGACTGTAGAAACATGAGTGCTACATTTCAAGAAGTGATCAAGCATGGTAATTTGATCATTGATAAACCAAAAGAACTCGTCTCAAAGTATATACAATAATTAAGCTTCATAAAATATCACTACTCGGCAAAGATCTTGTAGCACTAATTGAAGAATTGGGAATGTTCTATATTCTATTTTATTTTGCTTAAATAATAGAAAAAACATGCTCATAAAACAGAAAAATCATAATGCAAGTATTTTAAAAGAAAATAAAATAACAGAATGCCTTCATGAATGACAATGACAATAATGGGTTGAGCAATTGATCAGAAGCTTACTCAAGTTTATAGATTCAAATTACCCAAATACTGAGCTTTATGGGATATTTTCTTCCTCGTCCATCTCATCGAGAATAACATACTTTGATGGTGAATTATCAGTCGTTGAACCTCCCATTCCATCTGCACTTACCTCGCCCTTCTGCAACTTCTGGTACCTGTAACAAATAATAATGAATAAGTGTGTTCCAACTTCTGTTACCTGATAACAAGAAGAGACAAATGGCACTGAAATTTTTAAGATGAGATTTATTGCAGAAAACATAACTTCTAGAGTAGAAAAATTTGGATAAATATGTTTAAAAAGGGTACCATGCTCCAGTCTTCAACAAATTGCCAATAGAAAGGTCAGATTTTGGATCTACCGAGGGGAAAGAAAAACTGAAGGGGTCAAATATTTCTTCTTCATATACCAATATCAAAGTTGCAAACGATTTCAATAAAATCTGTTGGAACTTCTAAGCATTTGGTGAAGTTCTCGAAGAAACATAAGTACTGAATTCTTAAAGAGTTCAAGTCACCATAGCATGATCTTATTTCTCTTTTCCAATTTACTGTCTTGGAGAGTCAGCATTCATATAATAACAAGGTTCAGCTGTTCCTGTCCATATTTTTTATGGCTCAACTAATAAAAGCAACTCTCCTTGTTGAGGAAATTCAACTTTGTAAATAGCCGCAAATTTGAGTATATCTTGTATCAAAACAAGTTTCAGATAGCCCTGTCAAGAATTGCATGGGTTGAGTAACAAAAGAAACATTCACTTTCGTACTTTCATTAAGGAAATACATAGAGCAACATTTCAGTAAATTTTGTAACGTGAACAGTTTGTGTTTCCAGAAAGTGATCACTGTGTGATTAGAAATCATTGGTCATTCTGGTCAAGGCGGCATTCCAAGAGCTCTAAAAATCCTCAGGAACATAAAGATTGGCAAAGAACAATCCAATGTCAGTTTTTTCATGAAAATCCAGGTCATAGAAGTATAATTAGTGTGACAATATTGTTTACCACTATTGGACATTATAATGGTCACAATCATCAATACTGAAAAGTCCACCAAAATCAAAATTGCAAATGTCACATAGATATTCACAAAAACTTGTAATACATCTGAAATCTTAAGGGAATAAGTAAAGAAATTATGATGTCTGTTCTTTCAATTATAGGAATAAAAAGAACAGACAGAATCATAAAATCCACTGTAACATGTTAATACCATTATTTAATCATAAGCTACTTGTCTGAGTACATTTCAGATTATTTGAAGAATTTATAACATAAGAACACAAAAATGGATGTTGTTGATGATATTTTAATCAAGAAGAATACGAGGAAGGAACTGCCAAATAAGTGAGATTGCTACAAAACCATGGAATTCTTTTCTATCTTTTTTTTTTTTTTTAAAGAGAATACGATAACTTACTTGTACCAGTTAAATAAACTGACACCAACCATTATCGTCACAAGACCAACCCCTTTCAACCAGGTGAACTCGTCGTGGAAATAGAAAACGGCAACCTGACAGGGTATTGCATAGGTTCAATAATTAGTTTAAAATTTAAAATAACGCTAGCAACAGAAGACTTAAAATGTAGATGTTCTCATTAGTCTAATGTTAGTGAAACAAATGCTAGATTTCTCATTAGTCTAATGTTTTAAATTTTGAAAGGAAGAAGATCGACTGAGTAGTTCTAGAAGTTATATAAAACTAATGTTTTTCATCAGTCTCATATTTCAAACTAGATTTGAAATTTGATGTAACTTGCCTTCTTTACTCAGAAAACAAATGAATAATAATTTATTTGGACAGAAAATAATATTTCTGGAAGGAGGTCATTTCTATGGCCATTTTAAAAGTGAGGAAATCATTCAATTGTGAACATATTGAGTAGTTAAAAAGACTAATTAACTGCAAGTCTACAACTGATTCAATAAAACATGTACTGGAAAAAAAGGTGAGGTGAATATCAATTATCTAATAAAATCCATCAAGAGAACTTTTGTAAATAGGCAAATACTTGGTAAATATACAATCAGTGTTATCTACAAGCAAAACAGACATGAAATTTAATACATAAAAGGTAAGAACAAAGTCTTGAACTAGCAGTTATCAGCACAGTATGGTAAATTTATAAAATTCAGGGAAAAAGTAAGCTAAAAGACTTGTTATTATACCAAGATGGTGACAGCCTCCTTGACAACCCCTGCTATTGTTACTGTTACTGCACTAGTTACTGATACCAGAATGTATTCTGTTAATACCTGCAATAAGAGAAAGGGGAAAAAACAGAGTTATTTTATAGGGATAAAGTATTTATTTATTCCCCATCAGATGCGCTTTTCAAAGAAGAAAAATACATTGAGCATAGAGAACTGGAAAGTGGAAAATGCTTTGAAATTTCATAAACATCTGACAGTTTATTGCAATATCCAATTCTTTTGTTTCCATATAAAATGGAACTACATCACATAAAACTGAATTAAAAACCTGAGAATCTAGACTCCTACCATGAAGAAAGCCAAAGTTCCACCAAACAACATCAGAAAACAACTTCTTGTAATATCCCATGAGCTGTCAAAATAATCACTCGTTCTGAATTCATGCCATGGATCCAATATAAGAGAAAGTAGAGCAGTTGAAATCGCCATTATTGGGGTCACATAGCTCATTAAAGTGAGTGGGTTTTTGAGACCTGGAAAAAAAAAAAAAAAAAAGGATAAGCATGTCATAAAATAATGACATGTACAAGTAGGTCAGATACAAGCATCAGCGCCAATGAGGTCCAATAGATAAAATACTGGTTCTGTAATATAAACTCTTAATTAAGCTCTTTAGTCCACATATAACCACATCAAATCAAGGCAATATAGCAATATAGGCACTGTTTAAATATCCCCATTCAGGCGTGCCTCATAGTGAGTGAACAAAAAATGCTTCAAGACGCTGCTTGTGAGGGAGTTTTTGGAGGCACGCATCTAAGTTAAGTGAGGCACATACCTCAACGCTTGTGAGGAATGCGTATACCTTAACTCTCCAGATTTTAATAACTTTGCTTTAGGAGTGGACCAAAACATTAAAGATTTTGATTGACCCACTTTAGAAATGGCCCACTACCCCATTCGCTATTACTAAAACACTAGATTATTGTATATAGTGATTAACCCAATTAGGAATCAGCTATTTATAAAAAAATAAAAAATAAAAAAGTTTTTCTCCACAAATTTTTTGAGTGAAAACATACATAAACACAAATCAATAGTCACCTTCCGAAAGAAAGCATTTGCTGATATTCCTCTTAATTTTTATGGACGTATTTAAAAGGTGACATAACATTTTGTTATTTACTTACGCGGTCTAAAGTTAATATGTAAGTATATGTTGATATAACAAAAAAAAACATATACAGGGTGCCATGACCGCGTGAGGACAAATGCCAGAAAACCAAGTAATAACTGCCTACTGTAACGTTGCATCAATATTCAGCTTTAAGTCAGTATCCATTTGCTTTAATTATAAATTATAAATAGATTGACTAAGGATATTTGAGGAATCATTTCTATATCAGAGATAAGCAGGGACATCTACGAATAAAAGGGAAAAAGTTGGTCAGAGTAAGATTAAATGTGTGGAGTATAATTCTAGTAAAGGTACGAGTACATGCTGAGAGGCAGTAAACACTGGAGATCATAAAATACCTGTGCGCGAAAATTTTGCTACATAGGCATAATACTTCATGGGGGGAGGAGAAATTTGAGATAATGTAACCCAGTATTAAAGCTAGTTGAATTAAAGGGGCCTGTTCCTAAGTTATTGCTTGATCAAAGGATTTTGCCAGATTAAAGTCTATAAAATATAAAATAATGATAATGATAAAAAAAACAGCAATACCATGGGGAATTAAATTTATGGCTATTTAACAAATTTAGGTGTGGTCGAGATGAGAAGAGGCCCCTGTTTGTCTTCCATTAAATCAAAACTCCTTTTTCTCAAACTTATTTTCAATCACACATTCACACAATAAAATATTTTACACGTAAACTCAAAACTTTTTCTACTTATTAACCACACATTCTCTACAAAATCACTATTCCAAAACTCATTTTAGTGGAAGACAAACAGGGGCTAAGTTTTAAGATAGAATTGAGGTGAAAACTAGAAAAACTAGAACTGGAAAAGAAATTATTACTGAATTAAATAATATTAGAACTGAACTTTGTTAAGCAAATAAGCTTATGCTGACATATATAGATGCAAATACAAACAATTTAATAGCTGTATCATTTAGTATAATTTTTAGGTTAAAAAGAGGGGATATCACTGGTGCTTACCATATACTTCTTTCTTCAGTCCGGTTTACAGATCGGCACAAATCAATTGATGAACAAAAGGATCAAGGCCACAAAAATTATTGTGAGCACGTGTACCATGAGAATCTAAAATAATAGTAAGAGCAAAACAAGTTCAAAAACCAGAACTACATTTATGAGCATCTGGTCTTACCTGAAGAAGGATCTGAGTCATTGTCCAGCGAAAACCAGACATAACAGCAGCAAGCATAACGAAGATAAAACCCCAAAATTCAAACTCCGTCTCCTTTGCAACTGAATTATAGATAAAACAGGTCATAGGTAAAGCAAAGATATGATTGAAAAAGCATCTGAAACAGGAAGAAAATAATTTCAGAATTTTTTGCACAATCATAAACGTTCATCGTAATTAAGACAGAAGAAAAATATAAAGTAAAAACAGAAAATAAGTGATCAAGGAAATCAACTACCTTAGTCATTTGAATAGTAAAGCCTAGATGATTAAAAATAAGTTGTGACTTATATTGGCCAAGGAAGAAAAAGAAGCTACTTTTTTCTGTTTAGGTATACCAATATTGCATGTAATGATAAAATTCATAAACTTCCTACTTATTAAAAGAATTCCAAGGTAATCTGAATTTGCACATGTATATGGAAAACGTGTGAATCATGTCATAGAAGCAATTATTGCAAGATGTCCAATCTGGCTTCTGATAGTTCTGTCGAGCAATTATACAGAGAGGGAGGGAGCAAGAGGGAGAGAGAAATAACAACAGTAAGATTGTGAACTTGTCAAATTTATCACCGTCCTTTACTAATTGACATTGTGAAATGCATCCCAGTTAACAATAAAGGTAAATTGAGGAATCGCAACAAATTCCCCATATTAATAAAACTTTCAATAACAAAAGAAAACACGAAATTCTCCAATTATACATATAAAAACTCCCCCCGATTGACCCAAATCTTCCCTATAATAGCTATACGATCAGTAGCATTAAATTAAAATTGTATATAACAACAAAAACCAATATACCCAAATCTTCCCTATAATAGCTATACGATCAGTAGCATTAAATTAAATTGTATATAACAACAAAACCCAATATATGATAGAGTATCATACCTGTCAATAATATTCCAACAGAGATGACTAACATGACACCAAGCAGCTTAACACTTGGAGACTCTAGTCTTCATAAAAGGCATTTTAGGTTAAAAGCCATATTAACTCGGAAAAAATAGAAGATGCATGAAATGTATATATCCCCAAAATAAAACTATAGTACAACTTCCAGAAAATTGTCATGTCAGATATGCAAGGGTAGGAGAAAAAGTACAGTAATTTGGAATTACAAAAGTTGACAAAGAAGCCATTTTAACTAAACCATTGCAACCATCTTCAAATAAATTATGGAGCGTGCCAACTTATATCTCATTCAACAATTCAGCCATCTTGGTCTTAGCTATTTCTTAAACTGCAAGCATTTGTATTCGTTTACTACTAAAAGCAAGATATATGCTACATCGCTCTTTCTCCCCAGCAATTCCAGAGACTCAAAAATCTTCGTACAATATGGAATTTTTCTTATCCAATCTCCAGCAGATGCCATACCTACCATTTCATGTATATATTGAGTCCTAATTTTGCACATCCATGTCCAACTAAACCTCTCCCTTGAATCACAATTTCGTATCAGTTATGTTATACTTGGCTTCTTTTGATGCAGACCACTATAAGATCTGGCCAGTCAAACTTTGTTATAAAGATGCATACTCGCTGTATGGGACAACATTCATCTTCATGGGGGAATTGGTGACTATTAGAAGTTTCAGTTTTTCCTAGATAGTATTTGTATGGACAAGTTTTCTTGCATATAATTATTAATCTATAACATTAAGTTGTTTGTGTAGTTCAAATCATGTAATATTATCTCCCAACACAATAAAACATCTAAATGAGAAGCATAAATCAAGAGCAACGTTCATGGTGTATTTGTGATAATAAGTAGCAGGACTTGTTGGTTCTTTTTACTCATATCCATTTTTTCTGTTCATTAGCTCATGGTTCAGGAACCATAGTCTTCTGGAAATATTCCAGTGAACTGACTAAACAACTCCCATATTGTGTTACTGTGTAATCCAGTCCATCGAGATTGTACTTCTACAGGAACATTAATAGTATAACATGGAAACAAGAAATCAATTTGATACAGCACAAAAAAGTTTTTTTATCAAATTTAAAAGAATATACATAATGTATGACTATTTGGTCTTTCACATGACAAAACAACAATATGTAAAGAAAGATAAAAAGATATGTTTGAGTCCAACAAAACCTAAATACTTGGAGTTACTAAAGTAAAAAAATTAGGTTAATTTATAGAGAAATACCTGAATGCAAAGGCAAAAATAAGAAGAAATATTGGTGCGGCTGATTTACACTGCAATAGCAAGATAATGGCTTAGAGAAATAATATACTACTAAAGACATTTTATAGATACAAGGGAAAAGATACCCAACATAGACCATCAGTTGCTTAAAGATTAAGACCGACAACGTTGTATAATGGACCCAGAGTCTTGCAACCCACTTGAAATATAGACTATGAACTAATTGTGGTAAGCATATGAATAAACCTAATATGCAAAGGAAAATCAAAAAATAAGCCAAGCATACGACACAGTTTACTTTGGTTTTATAAGTGATTCAGCATGTGCAGAGGTACCTTTAAAAATAAAAAAAATATGCGAGCCATTTGTACAGTTTTATTGTCTTATTAATTAAGACATGTCCACGAGACTTGGTTCATTTAGAATATGGTTGTCTTTTTGCCACCAGGACACATACAGGTCATATGACTTGCTATAAATACTATTGCATCATCTCTCTAACAGCTTTTAATTTTCAGTAAAACATTATGTTTCTTAGCTCTCTTAAGTCTATTTGGACTAGAAGTTTAATTCTCTTCTTCAATATAGTCGGCTTCTCTTTATTCTTCCATATTTTTTTTTGTATTTGACATGCTGATTTATCATTTCCCTACATGATACACACATGAAGAAAGTTGAATCAAGACCACACAGATTCAATGCTTAGACACCATTGTCCAGTTCCAACTTGAAGCAACTTAATCGAACAATGATTATTGAGGTAAAACATGGCGAGGAAAGATGACCGACCATAGTGGCAAATGTAACAGAGATGAAAACAAGGGATGCATTGCTCAGATTAACATCCATTGCAGTGCCGAGGGCAGTTGGTACAACTGTGAAAGGCAAAGGCCATCTGTAGCATTAGTTGTTAGAGAAGTTAATGATAATAGCAAAATCTAAATAAGAAAAAGCAAGGATATAAATTCAATTCTAACAGTCTAAAAGCCTATATAAATCCAATACTTGCAACTTGAAATTCTCAAATTCTTATGTGAAATACACAGGGCCTAGATGAAGTATTAGATGCAAGAATTAGGGTTGGGCATGGTCCGGTTCGATTCGGTCTAATGAGAACCGAACCGAACCGAACCCGAATTTTCGGGTATTTAGTAAGTGGAACCATCAGGTCCAAATTCAATTAAGGAACCATTCAGGTTCGGTTCCATTCGATTCGATTCGGTTCGGCTCAATTTCCGATTTCGTATGATAATTAATTTTTTTTTATATTACAATAACACTATATTAATTCGATTATAGCATATTCAATCTTAACTCTTACAAAATAACGTAGTTCAATCTTGTTATATCTTTTACACCTCTCTTTGTTGAGTTCTTAAATTTGAATATTAAAATCACTGGAAGAGGAAGATGACGAGTTCACAATAATAGAACGGCAGAAACGACTCTACGGTAGAATAAGAGATTTTGGTAAAAATTATGTCTATTTGATTAAGTTGAGCTGGCTGAAAATTGAAAATAGTAAAATTATATTTTAAATTTGGACTAAATTAATTAGTTAGCAAATTTATTTTTAAATAAATAAAATAATTTGACTTATTTAAGATAAAAAAAAAATTTAAAAAAATTAGGGAGATTCGATCTTTATTTGGTTCTTGGTCTAGAATCGAGAATCGAACCAAACTCGTCGGTTCTCGATTCAGATACTCGTTCGGATATTTAACTTAAAAAGAACTGCTCAATTTAGTTCGATTTGGTTCGGATCCAGCTCAGGAGGATTCGATTCGGGAGTTTTGTCCAACCCTAGCAGGAATCTGTCTTAAACCTCTCTACACCTTTCATCGGTTAGAAAGTAAGGCCTCATAGGCTCTAGAAGAACTGTAAATATATTATGAGCATATATAGTGCTAAAAAGTCAATACAAATAACAGAGCATAAAAAGTTATGGCTGGATCAATTTTTACTAAGAGAGAATAAAAACAAGAAAAATAGTTTTTTTAAATGTTGTTTACTTTTTCAACATCACCAACATTGAACAAACATAAGTAGATGCAGCAAAATAAACAATCTTGAGCCATTGAAGGAAAAAATTTCATTGCAAAAAAATAAATAAATTAATTAAAAAATCATCTAACTAATATATAGCCAAATTTTATCGAGTTTGCCTCGAAATTGAAGCCAAGTTCCCATGTGTCAAACAGATAAGTTATTAAATCTCTAAATTAAATTAGCATAACAGGGGAAACTATTAAAATGTATGTTGCAAAGTAGATCGGAAGATACACAAAGGTTCTACTGAGTTTGCTTCAGAATGCTACAAAATCATCAAACTGCCCATGAACTATTGAGTAAAACAAACAGTTAACAATCCACTGTAGTTTCCTGTTTAAGGTGCTCTTCTTTATGGGGGGGAAGGTGAAAATGAAGTTGCTCATTTGATGTATTGATATGCATGAAGTATGGAGCAAATCAATGAAGCAACAACCCGTCAAATACTTTGTACCTAATTAATGTGAAGTCTACAGTGAGAAATAGAAACTTAGAAACCGTAAGATATGTGGGGACATTATATTCCTTAAAACTATATAGAATCGTGCAAAAAAATGCTACAAGAACTCATTTGAGCACTGCTCAGACATAAATTTGAGATTATGCGTTCACTATGCTCAAAGAAAACTTCACTTATACACAAACTTGCAATACTTCAAGACCTCGCTTTCCAGTGGCCAAGTGAAATTATGGAAAGATGAATCAACATCAAGCAGTGACCAAGCAATCAATTTAAAAAATTATTTTCAATTTTTTGACTTAATTTATCTTGCATTTTCTTAAAAGAGACAAGGATTGAAAACACTCAGTCGCAATGGCTTTCAATATAACCTATGAAAGCCGTTGTATGAAGGGACAGTCACAGTACAGAAATCATAACATAATTTATTTATTTAACGCGAATTAAGGGATATGAGAAACACCGTATGCTGGCTCTAAAGAATCCAAATAAAGATCAGTAATTGTAAAGGGAGTGATTTTCCTGTTACCTCTCATAAAGTAATCCCTCCATGACATATCAGAGGGTTGAAATCTTTCAGACCAAAACCAAGTAATGGCCTTTGACAAAACAGCTTGCATTGTAAAGTGTATAGTATTCATCAGTAAGGGAGCAGGGAATTTCCCTAGATGATCCCCTAATAGAGTTTTATTATACCTGCTCCATTGGAAAAAGATAAATAAATAACATAATCTTAAAGTACCAATGCTTATGACAATATAGGAAGAGAAACATCTATCTAATATTTTGATTAAGCAGAGGAAGAACTTACAGTGTCAAGAATGTACTGAATGTGTACCACATGAGTATAAAAAACAAAGTTTTCAGAAGATCAGCAACAGAAATAGAGTTCTTCGAATTTGACTTCAATGTACCATGGTAATCCATAAAATCAGAGCCATTTGCCCCAGTACTAGAATATCTGTGATCATTTTTTACTCTATTTTCAACATCAAAGGGCTCATAATTCTTGTTCCCATTTCTTAAATCATTAGTGGATGCATCATCCACCTCACCACTACGATCCATCCTTATCTGAAGCTTACTTGAATGGTGTCTCTCTCCCCCTAAATACGCATTTTCCAACCCACTCCGCTGTACCAAAGTCTGTTCAAAATGGAAGTCCTCTGAATTTACATCCTCATTTTCTGAGAGGGATCGATGGATGTTCCCATCCTCTTCACTCCAGCCCGAGAATGAGGGATCCCGACCAATCAATGACCTTTTATCTTCAATAGTCAAATTGTCACTTTCACTTTCCTCAACTTTTTCATTATTCGAACCAATCTCTATCATTGCCTTTGGCATCATCAAATCCAGTTCAGGCCATTTAAATCCTAAAATCTAGACCACATAATTGCGGGAGCCACATAATATTTTCTCCTGTCGTTATGAAATAGCAAATACTGCAAACTTCTCTGAGCTCAGAATTAATTAAGTTCAAAATTTAATCTGAGTCGTATATTTCAAAAGTTCCAGTCTTGCAACCTAAATCAATACAGGAAACACCAAAAAGTTAAATCAGATGTTTCAGACAAAAGAAAACCCAAAATCCAAATTTCAATTAGTAAAATCCCAGAACGCAAATCTGATAGATCAAGTACTATACTATAAAAGATACTATTTTTTCAAATAAAATACAGAATATAACATAAAGTCAAACATTTTTCAGGAAAGAAAGAAGATGGGAACTGACACTGGCAAGAACAAATAACTATGAATCAAAAAAAATCTGCAGAAACATACCCGAGTCAATTGATAGATTTGAAGAAATTAACAGAAGAATGACCTGGGTTTTTTTATTTTCTCTCTGATCGAAGAGTTTGTGTGATTTACGATTCGATCGGATCTGTATTTTATCCTTTCTTGATATGTGTAATAGGGAAGGTATTGTTTGGTCTATGAGGATTTCTGTCGTCGGTTATGCTGTTAATGATTTTGGTAACGAATTGTTTGATTGGAGTCCAAGGAACAATAATCTATACACCACAAGTAGCAAATTAGTGTTTATTGTGTTCACAGCTTCAAGTAAAAGTTGATTAAATAAAGTAGGAAAAATTGTGAATATAATAAAATACGTAATTAAAAATATAATTTGTTCAACCTTTTTAATAAACACGAGTTTTACTAAACAAGCATGTGAATATAAAGATTAGAGACAACTTCACCAGTAAAATTTGAAGTTAAAACAATATAATTATTTCAATGTGCTTGACCGTCTGATCTTTAAGTCAAGTGAAAATCGCATATAAATTTAACGTACGCACGTTGAGAGAGCTTTCGTGATATAGATTTAAAACTTCACTTTTGAAGGTTGATGGTCAATAACCACGTCACTTGATAAACTGAAGATTCGGGCGCTAATTTCTTGTTATCAATATAACATATGTTGATTTAGAGGATGATTTTTTTTTTTTTTTTTTTCACAACCTTTAAAATTAAATCATCACTAGAGTGACATATAATCATATTGAGAAAATAATAATAAGACATGTAGCTTAATTTTGAGCTAATAAACTTGTAACTTTACATATCAATAAATTGAGATGAGAAGTAAAGATGAAATGTCGTCTACATACTTTGTGTCACCAAATGTATGATCATGTATTTGTTTCGGTGGCCTCCTCAGATTACTTTAGTAACTGTCCAAGTCTCAAATACCTGAGCTAGAAATTCCTTATTTATAGCTATCAATCTTTATCATAAAACAAAGTTGGTAAAGAATAATTTACTTAAAGAAGCATCAACTTTTAAGGCAAATTAGCCGGCAGAATAACAAGGAAAGAACATAAATGACAAAACCCTGTGTTACGCCTCGTCTCCGAGGCTCAAAGTAAAAAGTGTCACGTAGGCAAAAAGTCAACAAGAGAGTTAAACAAAGACCCATGAGGTCAGAGTTTGAAGAAATCAAACAAAACCGAAATCCTTGCACTACAAGGTTGGAGTCCATGCTGAGGCATTGTCTCAAGGACGAAGCACTACAACTTAAGCTGAAACACTGCCTAAGGAAGCAAAGAAAGGAGTTGAAGCCTCCACTTAGAGGCTCTCAAACTCGTCCAAAGCTCATGAAGCCGACGTCGTCTCTTGTAATAGACTTGAAGATCTCTTAATAGTGATTGATGTAACACTTGTAATAAAGTTTGTCAATGTGTCAGTCTATTGTATAGAGCAGTTGGCCCTCTCATCAATGTATTAATTGTATAAATAGACAGTGATGTGAAACCTAAATTAGGAAGATAAGGCCATGTGGTCTTGATCCAATGGTCACGACATCGGCCATGGTAGTATAAATAGGTTCTTTTTGTAACTGAAAGGGGGTTCGTTTTATTGTTTGGAAAATTAAAACTCAAAATACACTTGAACTCTGGAGCGAAATATACAAACACTTTTCTTATTTTCTATCTTCTTTACATGTTTATGAGCTACAAATCTCAACATACAAGACAACAACTTATATACGCATTTCATCTATCCTTCCACATTCATTTTTGTCACTACATAGGTTAGCTTGGTTTCCGTCCGGTGATTGTTGTTAGCGCGATCGCCTTTGTTTTACCCGTTGAAACCTGAACGTTTTTGTCTCTCGCTTCAAAGTACCCCCACGACCATTTCCTACTTGCTACCGCCTTTACTCCGATAGGAACGCACTAGAATAGTGCTTGACTTGGCGTGAGTGGGCCGACATCTGTTGGCACATTTTTTTGGGGTCAACATCCTTATAATGAACACAATCAGCATGTCAAAGAACACAATTTTTACCTTGAATCGAAGAACACACGAATTTTACCCTAGTTGAGTTCACAATATGCAAATCTACCTCCAGAAATTGGAACAGCCTCAGTTCACGATGGAAGGAGGTGTTGAGGCTTGATATCAAGAGTTTTTAAAGAATACAACCGAGATTCTCTCTCGTCCCTCTGTGCCTCAATTCCCCTATCCATCTCAGAAGTAGTTGCAGCAGTGTAAAAACAGCTGAAAGATTGCAACAGCTACTTTTGCACAATTGAATGCATGCCACAAAGACGCTGAAAACTGCAACCTGCAGGCAGCCTCAGTATCAGGCATACATGAACGACATTTACAGAGAGGGAAATAACAAAAAATGTATGAAAATGCTTATCTGCCTAACCATTTACTTAGCCTCAGTTTGGCTAATTCATAGATGGTTTATAAAGAGAAACAATAACGAGTCTCATAAAATGTGAGAACAATGATGAACAGTAATTATGAATTTGTAGCTGAAATTCGTATTTGATTTTTATGTCTTTAACTGAATTAATAAACTCTCATAAATTTCTTTCCAAACGGAGGCTTAAAAGAGCAATGGTAAGGAGAATTTACAGCATCATACATAAAGTAAAATTTATATAAATCAAAGAGAAAACCAGAGGTGGTCAATGTTCAGGCTACATAACTCAACAAAACCTGTAATCTGCTATCGTAAAGATACAAAAGAAAATGTACAAGAAAACTAGCAAATATAAGTAAATTCAAGACCAAAAAGGTGTCCATCTACTATATAACATTACAACATTCTTATATATCAGAACCTTCGAATCGCGCTTACTACCTATGGCCAGCCAATGAGATGTCCTCTCAACTCAAGCAAAATGTCCCATCTGTGGGGTAAGCTTCTCTACATTCCACCAAGTTCTGTGGGCATCTAATGACCCACTAGGATCCTTCCTATCATCTAAATCTCTTTTTTCTGACTGTACTGCCTGTGTCCCAGATGAACCAGGAGCCTCCACAAGAAACTGTTGCCAAAAGACATCATTAGGCCCAGCTGACACAGAGGGAACCGTTCCATCTGGTTTTAGGTCTTTTGAAGTATCAATATCATGAACATTAGCTGGGCTCATATTCACATCAATTCCCGATGGTGCGATGCAAATGGATGATATTGCAAGGCTGTCAACACAAGTAGAACATGCAGCCAGCTCGGGGGAAGAATGAAGATCTCTCGAAGGAGACGAGGATATATGACACTTCGGTGAGCAAGTTTGGCCAATTAAATCCGAATCTCCGGATGATACTGGCATTTCTGTAATAGTGACTGGCGAAGGCTGGGGGAGCACACTAAAATCGTGAAAATCTTCAGATGGAATTTGATCGATCTCATGAACAAACTGTTCCCAAAAATTTAGGGAGGAATCCAACTGGTCAACTAATTCTGAGTTCAACAATGGAAGAGACGAAGTTCTTGGATTCTCTGCTTGGAAAGTCATGATTTGGCTATCTCCTCGGGTGGCTTCATCGTGCAAATAATTCAAAGCTAATAACCTTCTCTTTTTGTTATTCGACTCCAACTGTTCCATGAGATTAGAGACATATCTAGGTTTTTGCAACAACTGAGCCAAAGTTGTCATTAACTGGCGCTGCCTGTGATCAATATTTTGCAACTTTTGCCCTAATGATCTAATTTCATATTCATACTCATGATTCTCCTGTGCATGCCTCTCAACCTCCAACTCAAGCAAAACCTTTTCGCGTTTTAGCTTGTCAATCTCCTTTTCAAGCTCCTCTCTTTCTACATCAGTTAATGGAACTGCATTTCCTTGACCCGAATGGCTATGTATTGGCTTACGCCGGTGTATATTTTTTAAAAGATGTCTCTGTCCACGAATAAACTCTTCATTTGCAAACTCCCATTGATCAGGATCAACCTTTCGAAAACCCTACACAAAGTTAGGAAATTTTAGCAAAATGATCTCACGAGAACCAAGTTAAGACTTAAATTTAGACTTCAAATTAAAAATACATATTGAGGTGAACATTATAACTAGTAACACATACTGACACTTCAACTATGTATCCTAAACCTCGACTACGTTAATTTACAATATCAATCCTACACCATTAATTTTTATTTGATATTCATGGTTTGCCGATTCAAAATCCATAAAATTCAATAAGCAGTGATCAATTTAGCAGGATTAACAATATCAATCCTGCACCAATGATTTTTGTTCGATATTAATGGTTTGCTGATTCAAAATCCACAAAATCCAATAAGCAGGGATAATTTTAGCAGGCTACAATTTGTTCTACCTTTTTAAATTTGAAACTCCAACCTTCCACACACAAATATACACACCCACACAAAAGACAGTAAAAAGTAGAACATAAAACTTTGGGATTAAGAAATTGCACTAAGCAAAGGTCTTACATATGTATTGAGCTGCCTAATGAAGCTGGAGAAATTATTGTGCTTGAAATACTTAGGCAACAAATCTCGAGCAAACTCCGGTGGATTCCACACAACGAAACTATGCCCTGTATGGCTCCAAGAAACAACAGGACTCGTCAAAGGATCGTCTACCATCTCATACGTCTTAACCAGAAAAGGAGCGGGCGCATTCGAACCACCATTTGATACATCCATCACTTAACACTCCAAGTATAATATGTATATTTCACTTCACAACAATCAAAATTCTTGTATTATCTTCTTTTCAATTGAGATCAACTATGTAAATCTTTTCCTCAGAACCCTTCAATTATTCAGAATCTAGACACCCAAATCCAGACCCTAAGATTGACAGAAATTCAATCCCCCAAAATCCCAGAAAATTTTAAATTTCAACAGCTCAATTTTCCCACGGAATCAAGCAATTCTAAACATCAAGAAATTAACCCAATAATTTTTTCCAATGAAAAAAACCAACCTCGTGGAGCATCAATGGTGATTCTAGAACAACAATTAAACAATTCGAACACAGCCCATAAAAGAAAAGGAAAGTTGGATACAAGATTCTTGTAGAGAAAGAAACCTAAACCCAAATATATGGAGATCAGATCAAACGTTCGATTGTCAAAAATTGTCTTGACTATGGCAATAAGCAAGGAAGAAAAGAAAGAGGAGACTTGATTTTCAACGGCTCGTGGAGAACTATTCCTTATTAAAATTAAACAGGTTAAAGCGATTACTGGTTTGCGTTGAATTTTCAAAGGTTCTGTAGTTTAGTTTAATATTTATTTGATTTGAGAGTTGAATTCAACTTTGACGAGGAACGCAGTAGTGGACTGTAGACTCATGATGAATAAGAGAAGAAGAAAAAGTCTTTGAAAGTTTTTTTGATTGAGCAGCCATTTCTTTTAAAAGTTGCTCAAATGTTTTTCATATTATTTTCCCTCAAGATTGAGGTTCAACCTTTTTTTACTAATAGCTAAAATTTCAGGCAATGTTTAATTCAGGAAAAACTTACGTTGAATGCCTTGACAATGTTGAAAATAAGCATTCATACAAAATTTTTTTGAATAAGATGACTTGTTTTTACTAAATTCAAGAATGACTCCATCAAACAATTTTAACGTCTAAGAATGATAAATCACATATTTGACCGTCGAATTGAAAAATTGGTCGCTATAGCTTACAGCGACTCAAACAAAGTTATGCCATATTTTTACTAGAAATTTTTCAGACGAAAGTTGTCATTTTTACTAAAAATTTGAAAGGTTATCATTTTTTCCTTTTGTAAATTAACTATTTTGTTAAATTACCAGAGCTGATACTTTGGAGGGAGATTTTTTTTTTTTTTTGTTCATAACATTCGTCACAAAATATCTAAATTCAGCAACAATCAATCTTCACAGAAATATCCAGTTTCGAATAATCCCACTTAAATTCAGTTAAAATTAAGGAAATTCTTAAACCCAGTATAGCTAGAATGTTCTTGATATTGTTATTGATTCTGTGAACTGTTTAAACCATAAAACTTAACCATATCTTGTTAGGAATTACTAGATTTCAGATTATCTAAAGATTGAAAATGCATTAATTAGTAAAACAGATTTAGAATGCAGATAACCAAAAATTGCATTTCCTGAAAGTTTTATTCAGTTAGTAGGTTATGAACTCAATGCTTTGCATTCGCAATTATTTTGTTTCGTCTATGAAATCTATGTTTTGAAAATCTTCTAAAACTTTCCGCTCTTCAGTAGTGATTGATTTAGATTAATTGAGAATGTGTTGTAAAAACTGAAAAACCAGAAAAGATTTTCTTACGGTTGTCTTCTTGCATTTCATATGCCTGGGAACAGAACCCAATACTTTGATCGTGTGTGCGTGGTTTGTTTCTGTTTAGGAATATATATTAATGTATTAGTTCTTATGTATATTATACCAGTGTGATGCAAAGATTTTACTTCACCCAAGTGTCTATTCTGATTGCCAGATAAATATAATCCAGAGAGGTTATAATGTTATTCTGAACTCAGATAATTGGATGTAAATGAGGTAAATCCTGCTAGGCAATGCTCGTAAATGCTCAATTTTTCTGTGTAAGGAAAAAGGATTTCCAACAATAAGGGTATAGAAACCAATGATGTTGAAAAATAATGGGGAAAATAAATTGAACTTCACTAGAGCCTGAATTGGAACATATTTTCAGGTCTAATTGTTAAAAGCTTTCAGTTGGAATATGCTGGTAAATGCTTCAACGATAGATGAAATGACATTAATTCACTACAGTGTATTGGTACTTCTCGTTCATTTGTGTTAGACAGATAAACATACGATAAAAACACGTGTGTGTACACTAAAATATAAAGAGGATTAGGAGGGTGTGAAATTGAAAGATGCTGGGAAGATGCAACTATTAATGAAGTTTAAGCTTGAGAAACTCTTAAAGATAATGAGCGATCCGCCTACCTCTAGGCAAGTGCTTGGTAGGCCAACAGCTTGGTGTGACTTCATTTCTGCCAAAACATCAATTGAAATAATTGACGAAGAGAAGTAATGCAAAAGGCAGTCGAATAATTATGTCAAATGTTCTTTTGTGTATTATGGTTCCTCTATTTCACATGAGCTTATATGTTTTTTCCTTTACGTTCGGTAAGGAATTGAGTTTTTATTTGACCTATTTAGCTTCATGACTACCCGAAGAGTTGCACTTGCAGTAATGGTAACAGTTTGAATGCCGTGTAGATTTGACAACAGAATGTATTTTGAAAAATGCTAAAGGTACCCGGGCGTTTACACGCCTAGTTACCCGCCCCTCACATAAGTGAGGGGCCCACCCATGAGCCCACCCATGAATATAATAATTCTGCCCCCCTTATTGTGAAGAGGGCAGTGGGGCCAGGTAACCGGGCGTGTAAACGACCGGGTACCTATAGCAAGCTCTTGTGAGGGGGGCAATGGGGGGCCCACCCATGTATTTTGCTTCATGAGGCAGACTTCACGTGAAAAGGTGCATAAATTAATTGAAGGCTATTCCTCTGACTCTAGGATCTGGTTACTAACCTTTTAGCCCTTGGACAGGAAAACTTTACTCAACCTTTACCTACTATGCCGCTTAAATCTATCGGCTGTGCAAACATATGCTCTAACTTCAAGCCACCAAACCACCCTTCTGAACGTTAGAGAAACTCAATCTGCAATGCAGTGTCGCAGATATGTTGACCCTTCAACTGAAGCCCCAAAATTTGCCAGGCCAAGCAGATATTGTGTGCAGCCCCAGTTTCAGTGTAAGGAAAGGAGGCACAAATTTGAATCAGGTGAATGGAACAGACGATATCTAAAGCGTAACTTTTGACAAGTTATTACTTCATATTATCATATTTATAGAAGTTTTTCTTGTTTTTGTCGCTTAGTCTTGCTGTACAAACATGTTCGCTTAGTGCCTTGAAACGTGAGAGGGATATTACATATCGCTCTCTCTTCCGGACTGTGTGAGCTTTTTTTTTTTTCTATTTTTTTTTTTTCATTATTTGTACATGTGTTCATGGTTTTAGTTTAGACTCTGACATGAAAACTGTATTTTAGTTTTAGCTCCTGTATTCATAGTAACAAAAGATAGTGAGGGTCAGTATAATATGGTCTCCCCTTAACTAATCTTATTTTCACAAATTTGTACTATGATTTTTGTCTTAAACTCAACCTTTTCATCATATAATAATTGATATTTCCTTTCTTATTTCTGTTATTTCACTTCATCCTCCAGAATTTAAGTGGTCCCCAAGGATTGCTACATTGGAACTTCCAGGTGTCCTCCTCAACAGCATAAAGGTGGAAATAAATGACCAAGTGTAAGATAAAATTTTGTAGGACTTATCTGATCATGGGCATGATATCCCATTTAGTACTGAAATATGTAGCAATCACTTCAATGATGATTCTTAGTGTGTTGAACATGTAATAGTCTTAGTGAGACATCCCACTTTTTAGCAGCTTGACTGTAACTGGAAATCGTTTGATCTTGCCATGGAAAGGGGATAATTTTTCAACTGAGTTAACTTCCCGTTATCACAAAAGGGAGATTTTACGAGGACCTTATCAAATGACGTGGTCACTTCCTGCTAACGTGAACAATGAAGTTATTTCAGCTGAGTTTTTGTAAGTTTCTGTTTCTTACAATCTTGATTTCATGTTTCTTCTTATACAAATGTTTAGTATATTATGATAAGCCATCATTATGACTAGTTGATATGTCAAAATACCTGTTATGGCTGTCTGTTGGTGTGAATCGGACAAAACTAACACTTTTTCTTTGTTGCTATCAATTATGAAATTAGTGTTAAATGCTTACCTAAGGTGGAAATCTATCTTCACCTGTAATCAAATGCGTGACTTAGGAAAATGGTTTTATCAATTGAGAAACGGAATAACAATTTAGCATATGTCTAGGAGCAATTCTTTGAAGTTTTTTTTTTTTTTTTCCAGTTGGTATCTAGCAAATGGGTCCTATTTTGCTGTAACTTTTGACTTCATTAAGTTATATAAAATGACAAAAACTAATGAAATAGTTTATATTATCCTCTTAAATGTTAAAATTGCTTATACACATTTCATCAACCGTCATATTTGACTATTTTTGGAGGGCAAACTACACCCCTCCAATAGGGGACACCACCTTTGACCTGGGATTTAATCCCGGGCCAAGTAGCATAACTCTTCCAATTTTTATCTCCGACTAATTCCAAATCAGAACATGGATAGTCATAAATACAATGGTTCAGACCATTTACCTTAATTTTGAATATTTTCAATAGCTTTGATTGATCTGATGCGTACAAGGCACGGAGAGTTGGTGTTTGAAATTCAATTTTTAGTTAGTACAACATAATTGGTGTAGGTTGACTCAGAATTTGCATCGTCCAAAGTGGAGATAATAAAATAACTCAAGACTATAACTGGAACGGAAATTCTTAAGCTTGCGTATGCTCGTAACGCTATCTATGTTCAAGATGTTTTGACTTTTGAAACAATTGAATATTATAGCATGAGAAAGGTTGTGGCACCTGCTTCTTGTTGTGTCCTCTCTAACGAGTTTATTATTTCATGATGAGGTTGAGGCAAGGAGAAAACCCATCATATTCAATATTTTTTACTGATTCAGTTCCTTTTTTGAATAGATTATCAAAAACTTGAGATTCCCATCTCGATGTTATCATTTCATTAAAACGACACAAAATGACAATTTTTGAAGTGCGTTTTACAATTTCTACTGAGTACAAGAATAGTCTTAAGAAAATCTATGAGGCATTGTTCTGATGATTGCTACTGGTTATTGGAGTCAAGGATGAAACTTGGACTCTCTAGCTGAATTTATAGAGGACTAGATCGATCTCAGTGGATGGAGGTGTCATTTGTAATATAACAAGTTAAACTATTTCTTTAGTATGCAAATAGGCTCTTCTATGATTCACATTTAATATTTTTAGTCTTATACTCTAAATTTCTATATTCCAATCAATTAATTTGTGAGATCAGGTAAACCAATGTGTATGAGTTCCCTTGACTCAGAGTCAGGGATAGATCTCTACCCTTTATTCAGGGATAGATCGCTAAAGGATGATGGTGCCATTGTTATGTTGGGTGGGTTTTGATAGGAACCTGATTATATGAAAATAACAATTCAGAAATAGTATTGAATTACACGGAAAATGAAAGATAAATTCCAAGCTTTCGAGAGGCTGGATCTCTCCTAATTGGATAAACCAATACTCAATATTTTTGCATGCCTATCCCCTAACTTCTACCCTTATTTATAGATCTATTCTCTAACTGAATTCAGTTTTCCCCTCCCCCCACTTGCAGGTAAATTCTTCTATTCCCTTCTAGAATGAGTGAGGTGGATGAGAGTCTATCAATACCCCCGGTTTCCAAATCCACCTTGTCCTCAAGGTGGGAGTCAAGAAGGTGTTGGTGGTGCTAATTGTCGGGTCTTCCATCGTCACAATTTTGGTAGGGAAGATTGTTGTCTCTTTTGAAGCCCACTGATTTTGAAGAGCAGCTAGCATGGTGTATTTGGGTCCACTTGAGTCTTGGGCTGCCATTCCCACTTGATTTTTGTCTTCAATTACTTGGGTCATTTTCACGATAAAGCCCATCCCACTGGACCATAAAAGAAAGGCTTCAGCACAGGTGTCTGATTTTAGCCTGAGGAAACTACGTGGGCTACAGCTAATAAGTGGGCTGCTGGAGTTAGTTTTGATTCTGGATGGGCCGAAACATAATTGGGCCTGTTTTAAATACTCATTTAAGTCTTCTTCCTGCTGGCCCACTTCCCAGCCGAAATCTAAATCCGCCCAGTCCAATACTTTCCATTCATTCCTCTTCTCCAGATTCAGCCGACTTGTAGAGATCCTTTCCATCTCCGATCTCTTCTCCTTCGGCAATGAGGATGGTAAGATTTCAATTAGTTTCTGATTCTTTCTGATGATGGTTTCCTCCCAGCTGCCCCAACTCACTACACTTTCTTCTACTTTGTTGGTTTTGGGTGAGATTTCTGGTTTCCCAGTGTGTCGAGTCAGATTCTCCGGCAAAGGGGCTTTAGAAATCGCCGCCTCAGGTGAGTTGTCTGTCGTCTCGCTCTCTCTTTCCTGCCCATCCATTTTTCTCATCATCAAATCGATTTTGCCTCCTTTATTTTGGCAGTCATTTGGTGTAAGTTGGGACATCCCAGCTTCATTTCTGCCCGACCTTTTTCTGCCTCCCAATTTTTTGATCATCAAGTCGAGCTCCTTCATTATTGCTGCCATGTCCCTCTGAATATTAGGTTTCAATTCCTCTATCCTCTGCTTCATGGAATCCTGAGATGGTAGAAATTTGCCAAGCATCAACCCTTTCAATTCTCTCCAAGTTTGCACAGGTGGTTGTTGATCTACCTTCTGAAACCAATCCCAAGTTTGCCAGCCAAAACAGGCTGTGGCAGCCTCGATTTTCTCCGCCTCCGACATTTGATTTCTGGAGAAAATCTTCTCCGCCTCTGACACCCACCAATATGTATCTTCTCCATAGAAGATTGATATGTCCAGGCGGCCTTGTGCATCCAATCCTGACATTTCTTCCATTTCCTTGCTGAATTGTGTTGCCATTCTCCCTAGAATCGAGTGCTCTGATACCAATTTGATAGGAACCTGATTATATGAAAATAACAATTCAGAAATAGTATTGAATTACACGGAAAATGAAAGATAAATTCCAAGCTTTCGAGAGGCTGGATCTCTCCTAATTGGATAAACCAATACTCAATATTTTTGCATGCCTATCCCCTAACTTCTACCCTTATTTATAGATCTATTCTCTAACTGAATTCAGTTTTCCCCTCCCCCCACTTGCAGGTAAATTCTTCTATTCCCTTCTAGAATGAGTGAGGTGGATGAGAGTCTATCAGGTTTGTAGAATGAATTCAAGATATTCTAGAATGGAACTATATAATTCAAGGTCTATATCAATCTATGGAGTTATTGGGGCCTCTTTTCCTTCTTCTCCATTTTTTTTTTTTTTTTTTTTTCTACGTGGGATTGGCCCGGGGAAGAGGAGGATGGTCCGACCTTTTGTCGCCTCTGCACTTATTGTTTGCTGCAGGGAGTACTGCACAAAAAAGTGCCCATGTAAAGTTATGTTTCTTATTCTTTTCATATTCATTTGGATTTGAATTTGAACAATGGCAAAAAACAATCTGCAGTTAAGACTTTGATAGTTTACTTAACATCTCAAGCTGATGTTAACGAGTTTTTCTTGTGCAGGGATGGACTTCTCCGAATTACAATGCCCAAACTATTAGATTATAAGGGGATGCGGAAGGCACAAATATAGGTCAAATTCTTGTACGTATAAAAGCAGTGTTTATTCCATCTCTTTTTTTTTTTTTTTTTGGTCAATTTATTCAACTCTTACACATTTTGGTTAATATATAAAAGATGTCCATCACAGAGCTTCTTTTTCATTATATCTTCCATTAATTTTTCCGTTAGCAAGTTTTTCATGATTTATCTTTGGAAGTCTAAGAATATTCATGGTATTTTGAACCTCTTTTTGAATCACCAGCTAGATAAAGTGATCGAATTAAGTACTCAGTTTGAGTTGTGGAGTGAGCTATTGAGATTTTTGATTGAAATTGAAACACAAATGGATATTGAGATCAAAAGAACAGAACTTAAACCCACACTAACTGATATACAAATGATCTACTAAGCACAGTTGCTTGGAGAACATAACTATGGTGAAAAGTAAGACGTAAAGTCTGTTCCCTCGAACCTTTTCTTTGAGATACGATTTATGCGTTCCACCATTTCTGCACTTGCCTTTTCTGAAAAACACATGATTTTCAATGGAAATAGCAGAAGAAAATCTTTGTACACCAGTTTTGTTCACTTTCCAAGTTGCTCAACTTATCAAAACTGCATAGCTTTACTATTTCAACAATCCCATCTTTCTCTTCCTCCAGGGAAAATGGGTGGTCTAAGTGTTTTGCCATTTTTTCCACGCAATCCGAGGGATGTTTCTTTAGATCCTCATAGGTTAGTAACAGTACCTTCTGAGGAGACTCCATGCTTGCATTCCAGAACCCTAGGACATGTTCCCAGTATGGAGCAAACTGATAGATCCCTTCACAGAACATGCTAAAACAATCTTCTAGGGTAAGTTCTGGTAGATCTTTAGACCTCACCTTCTGCATGTGATACCAGCTCGAAACGAACATGTCTTTCGGGTCCCGGACAGCATAAATTATCCGGCAGGCCGAAGATCTAACCGACTCGGGTAAATGTGGATAAGGGGTGTGAATGGAGAAAACTCTAGGTAAAGTGGATATATCAAGCTTTGGTGTATCATTCTCTTGGAGCAAGAAGACTTCCAAAAATGGAAAGCATTCTTGGGGATTTTTGGTGAACAAAGGGTGTTTGGAGAAATCATATAGCTTTCGACTCATGATGGCGAAAGCGAGGGCTTTCAACCACGTCGTACCACATTTAGGGAAAGTAGCCAAGAAAATATCAGTTGGACGAGCCAAGAATTGGTCTTGTGCTAACAGTTTACCCTTAATAACATTAGGGTTGAACCAAGTGCATTGTACTTAACAAGACTTGGAATGTTATAAACAAAGCCAATATCAGAATTGATTTGATACCACTTGTTGTGAAACAAATCACCGGATTGAGATATTGAAGTTATATGACAAATAATACTGAAATATATGATCAAACAAAGAATAATAAAGACAAGAATATAGCATAGAAATTAAGAGATTTTATTGACTTAAGAATAATAGAGAAGATAGAAAATTACAATAGATCATATAATTCTAGTAATCTATTTTCTCACACCTTAAATTGTAGAGAATGGTCAAGTATATATATGCAACTATGTAGGGAGATGTCCAAACCCTAATAGACGAGTTGTAGTTGAAGTAGAATGTCAAAAACGTGTTAAAACGCGAAAACGGACTTGGACTGAATAACACTATTGCTCAAGCGACAGACTAGCAATAGGTTAGTAGCTCAAGCGCCAAGCAAGCAACAGGCGAGCGATCAAGTCTCGGGAGAAAACCTGCACGTATTGCTCGAGCGGCCAGCTAGCAGTAGGCTAGTGAAAATGTGGCAACTTTTCTTCCCGGTCCATGATTTCAATCTCTTCAAGTTCAATACAAATTCCAACTCTCAATTAGTTTCCAAAATAGAACTTAAACTTGACATAGGACTACAATAACATTCCAAATTGAATTTTTCTTGACATGCACTTTAATTAAAAATTTTCAATTTCTTCAAACACTTCAACAAAGGAATTCGGGTCACCAAAATTCCAACATGGAAAAATCCATCCTCTTTCTTTAGGAAGAGTTGTGACTATTTCCTCGTACTCATCGGTTCCCTTCTCGGGGCGATTATGGTTTGTGGATGCCACCAGAGAAAGGCTGGACTGGTTTTTACTTCTGGTAATGCTGTGGGATTCTTACAATTTTGTTGCAAAACCTTAAATACTAGGCTGCTGTAATACTTTCCTTCTCCATTTTCAGTTTCAGTTGCTTGTTTGAATTAAAAAGAGAAAGTTTGACCTTAATAAGCATCAAATTCTTAATCCAATCATAGCATAATTACATTATTATAAACATTTGGTAGCCGCAAATGGTGCTATTATTTTTCTTTCGTCTGCCAAATTTCGAATATTATATTGCTAAGCATTCCCCATTTGGTGGATCAGGAGAGGATGTTTGACTCGTCTCAACTATTCCCTAGCTTCAAAGAAGAAGAGAATGAAATTTTTTTGTCCTTCCATCAATCGTCCTTCAACCTTTCGAATTTTAATGGTTTTTTGGTCGCAGAGTATTCGTTCAAGATAATCGATAAATATACTTAGGGCTGTTTAGAATGGCTTTTGAAAAGTCATAAGATGCTTCTGAATTTAATAAGTTGTTTTGAATATATTTGAATATTTGTTTGATAGTGATTTACGAGTATAATCTTTTTTTACAATATTAATTGACAACTTACATTTGACAATATCATATTTATCCATTTTAAAAATTAATTTTTAAATCAATAATCCAAATTTTGACAATATCAATAATAGTCAATAACAATTGTGTAAATAGGTTAATTTTTAAATATTTAAGAAGAATAAAAAACAATTAAATTATAAAGTGACAGCTCCTTAGGTGCAATAAACTATGCATGTAATTTTATTAAGCTCCGTTTCGTCAAATTCAACAATTAATTTCAACAGATATTTACTGGGTCTCACAACTTTTTAATTACAACTTTTATCAAAATCTATTAAAAAATTGATTTTAATCCCCACCAAACACGGGTTAAGAGTACCAGTCTAGGTGATAGCACCAGGGATATTAAATGACAGATTCAATTAAATAACTTATTTATTTTCATATTTAATTGAACCAATCATATAATGACACATAGATTGATGCTCTTGCACCAATTCTAAATATCATTATTTTTTACTCAAGCAAATGGCCAGCAAATCCTTCTTACAAAAGTAAATTTCAATAAATTCATGTCGATTCAGATATGATCGCAAGAGGACAAAACACAATTTAATAATTTTTAGATAATATTGATGCAAGTGAGAGTTCAATTCTTAACAGGAAATTACGAAGACAAAATATCAATTCTTAATGCTTAATGAATAAAAATTTATAAAAATCTCAATGCTTAATGAATAAAAATTGACTCTAGAAATAACAAACTACGAGCTTACTTCCACAGAAAAGTTTGGCACCTCGATGTTGGCTCTCACCATCTGTAATTGTAGTATGTTTCAAAATTTCGGTTCTTCGCCATTAAAACAATACGTAAGCTTTGACCAACTTTTAATTTCTTAATCAAATCACGTTTCGTGTGCATAAAACCCAACACATGTTTCTTATGATTTCAATGCATCCTAACTTCACTTTTTTGTTGAAAATTGATGGTTAATCCAACCTTAAGAATACGGTTTGGTCTAAATAAAAAATCAAGATAACTACTCGACCATTACCATGATTGATTTCGATTTTGTAATGCACTTTATAAAGTTGGACGTCAAAGTTCTAGCATCAATCGAACTTTAATTACAAGAGATAGAATTCTAAATCTCGTTTGCGTGATATGATCTTTTACTCGAAATATATCACAATTTTCAAAAGAGTAATAAAATTTGCTACCGCCTTTCACCATCAATTTGCTACACATTGGTGGTGGTGTGTTTTTAGGAATTTAAAAGAACAATAAAATTGTAATTTCAAAATGAAATCACAGCATAAGTTCCTAGCTTGTCGGTGGGTGATTATAAGCCTTTAAATTATAAATAGTTAAAAATAAATGGAGATAAATAGGCGAAATGTGTGGATAAAACTAGTGCAAGTAATGTAGTGGTTATGGATGAGGAAACCCTTGCCCTTGGGGCTCAAAATTGGCTTGGAATATTCATATCGCTCGTAAAGAGACAAAACCAGAAGAGTATCAAAAATGGATCTAAACGTAGTCACATGAGTCTAGAGACAGGAGGAAGAATTGACACTGATATGAACGTTTTGACAATCTTTTTCAACATCGATCATTGTTTCCAATGGTGGTTGTAAATGATACCCCGCTCAGCGGAACTCCTATTTGAGCCTCACTCTTTAATATTTATTTTTGCAAACTCATTTTTTATCACTCATTCTATCGTTAAAATTCTACATGTAAATTCAAATTTTTTTTCTTTAACTACCCATTATCTTAAAAAATCACTTTTCGAGAAAATCTGTTCTAAAAACTGAGGCTCAAACATGGAAGAAATTAGTTCTTCCGTAGCTTACTAGAAGAAAGATAAGTTGGGAGCGATGTAGATTTTGTTACAATTTTTTTGGGGTTAATTTCACAAATGGTCACTGAAGTTACGTCAAAATCACAAAAAGGTCACTGAAGTTTAAAACTTGCACTATTGGTCACTGAAGTTACGTTCAGTTTCACTAATGGTCACTGAAGGACCTTTTCATTTTAATCGAAACTTAATTGACCAAAATAGTTTAATCTTGAACCTTGATGACCTAAATCGCGAATTTACAATAAACCCCCCCCCCCCCCCCCAAATTGAAAAACCATGAGAATTGAAGGGGAGCGAAATAAGGGTGAAAATCATGCTAATATCATTTCTTCCCATTTCTTTCTCTGTGTAATTCATAATCTGCTTCTTTATCACACACACATTTCTGGAATTTCTGGGAATTGCAGATGGCAGATGTAACAAAATATACACCCGTCAATGAAAAAAATTATTAAAAGAAAGATCCAAACTTTGAAGTTGCCCAAAATTCCCTATGTTGCTGGGGAGAATTCCAGAAATTTGGCCAAATGAAAGATTAAGATTCTTGAGTGAATTCAAACTCCAAAAATCAGAAGACGTCTAAAACCCATTTTTGGATAAGGTCTATAAGATAGAAAAACAAATTTAACACCTCCTAGTCTCTCACTTTGCCAGAGCTTCAATACCACCAATTTTGCAGCATAAATTCTTCTTCTATGACTATTTCCTGGCTTCTACAACGCCCATTAATCCATAACATAATAAAAAACGAAAACGAAAGGGTTCAATTGGGTCGCAAAATCTCCTGTGGCTGCAAATCAGACGACGAATTCATCTAAAAATCTAGTTCTTGAGTAAAAAATCGACTCTCATTCTCCAAGAAAGGGGTTTTGGGGGTTTATTGTAAATATGCGATTTGGGTCCTCAAGGTTCAAGATTAAGCTATTTTGATCCATTAAGTTTCGATTAAAATGAAAAGGTCATTCAATGACCATTAGTGAAACTGGACGTAACTTTAGTGACCGTTAGTGCAAGTTTTAAACTTCAGTGACCGTTTTGTGATTTTGGCGTAACTTCAGTGACCGTTTGTGAAATTAACCCATTTTTTTTTTTTATTGGATATGCTATACATTATTTTTTATTGGAATAATATTTTCTATTTACTTAATTTTTAAATTTGTACGTTCGTAAATTAGTGGTGGTGTCGTGTATATTTTTCCAATAGTGTTTGGTGGAGAATATTGCCGGACGGCAACGGTGGTTTTTATGTGTTATTTAATTTTGAAAAAAATTACATACTTTACAACAAGGATTATATATACGTCTGTAATGAGACGGAGTGTAAGTTATTATTTTAAAAAATTAAAAACAATAGAATTATAGCGCGGTGGCTTATGTGTGGTATAATTTTATTTTATTTTCAATCTTTTATATATTTATATGAAGTTATAAATACATAAATTGAATTTGAAGATTTGTGTAGCCTCTATTAAAGGGTTGTATGACTAGGCTTTGGATACAAATTTTAAAAGATTTTGATAAATGTCGATGAAATATGTGATTGAAAAGTTGATAAAAGTTGTGAATCTCACGAAATACGCAATTTAAATTAATTGTAACTTTAACTTTACTTCTTATCAACATTTTTAATTAAACCAAACATTACTTTAGTCTAAATAGTGTATCGTGTTTATTAAAATTAAAACAAATGATAAGTTCACGTTAAATATGCCATCTAAATCAACACTATTAACACTCTAGCAATAAACAAGATTGTATAGAACATGTAATAATGTTATTTACCATTATGATGATAGATTAATATTAGTGATGTGTGAATCTATGTAAAATAATAGGATTGAACAGTTTAATTTTTATAAAAGAGTCGAGGAGGAGAGAGAGAAATATGAGGAATAATAGATTACCACATTACTGATACACTAATTATGATGATAAATAGCATTACTGAACGTGACATGAGGATCAATAGTATTATTCTAAATTATAAAAAATTGTGTTATGATTTGATATTCAATATATCATAACTTTTTCAAGGAGAACCCTTGTTAGCTTCAAAACTTTTAGAAGCACACTTAATTTTCAGCCTACCAATAAAGTTTTATTGTTTTAAATCTTTTATATATGTATGAAATTATAAATATATAATTGAAAATTGCTTGAACAATAGACTATAGTGAATTATAAAGAATGTGCTTAGCCTCCATTTGAAAGGTTGTTTGACAGAGGTTTTTATAAAATAATTAATAGATTTTGATAAAAGTTAGGTCAAAGTTGATAAGAGTTATGCGACAAATGAAATGTATGGGAAATGAGGTTCACGGTTCACCACCTTACATTACATGAGGATAAACTTGTAGAAGCACGCTTCATTTTCAGCCTACCAATAAAGATATAATTAGAAATTACCGTCACAATAGAATATAATGAAATACAAGGAATTTGTAGCCTCCATTAAAGGGTTGTTTGACAAAGTTTTTTGTTTAATAAAAAAATTTAGCAAATTTTGATAAAAATTCATGCAATGTGCCGTTGAAAGTTAATATAAGTTATTTATTTTTATAAAAGGAAAATGCCAAACAAACAAGTTCAATGACAATAGTCTGTTCCAGGGGCTGAAATGTCAGCCCCTGACTGATTGGCAATGTTTTGTATTATTATTTTTAATTTCCAATAAGAATTCGCCAAGTGTCCATTTATTTGAAAATTTGTCATGAACTCGTTTTTTAACCCGTTGCAATGCTCTTTATAAAATTCATTGACTTTCATCTCCATCTTTTTAGCAATTTTTTTAACTTTTGCAAGTAAGCACCATGCACAAAAAGAATGTTCACAACCTATAAATCCAACTCATAACCTTAAATTCCAGTTCATTAAAATATTTATTATTTAAACACAAAAACTCAACTGTCTACGCCATTACTCACTCACGACGCAGAAAAAGAATGTGCACTACCTATAAATCCAACTCATAACCTCAAATTCTTGTTCATTAAAATTAAAAAAATAAAATAAAATTATTATTTATATAATAAACTCAACTGTCTACTCCATAACTCACTCACGACTATAATTAGCTATTCAGTTCATTGATTCTCATCTCATCTCAACTTCTTCTTCTTCTTCTCCTCAAATGGGTTCTTGTGCAGTTGCAGTTCTTGTAATTCTTGCAGTTACATTTCTCAATGTTTCTGCTAAGCATGTACACGATAAAACGAACAAATTCTGCAATTTGTACGAAGGAAAATGGGTTTTTGATGAATCTTATCCTCTCTATTATTCAAAAAACTGTCCTTTTTTGATTCAGCAGTTTAATTGCTTGGAAAATGGACGGCCAGATCAAGGTTATCAGAAGTATAGATGGCAACCCCATAACTGTAATCTACCAAGGTAAATTTATTACTTCGATTCGTTTCTTCACGTATCTGATACACGAACGACTTTTTGACGATTTGACGAGTCGGGTTTTTGATTTAGGTGGAATGGGATGGAGTTCATGAGGAGAGTTAGAGGAAAACGCATGATGTTCGTGGGAGATTCAATAAGCATGAATCAATGGCAATCTTTGGCTTGCATGATACATGGTTCCTTCCCACGTGCGGCTTACACGACGCAAAAATTGGGTCTACTGTCCACTATTGTTTTTCCGGTTTGATTAATCCCTCCCTGTTTAATTGACCATTGTACTAATAATTGAGTAAATGTGCCATAATTGTAGAGTTTTATATATGATTAAGATGTCTTTTTTTGTCAACCCGTCAATTCTAACGATGGAAGACATGGAAGTAAAGGAATACTCAAGAGGGTGTTTGATGGATATTATCGAGGGAATAATGTATTTTAAATAGTGACATGATGGGAAATATGTGGTTAAAAAATAAGAAAAAGTTTTGGATGTGATGGAAAATATTATTTTATTGAAAAATGTGTGGTCTCCCTGTACTTTTAGTACTTTATACTATATCCAGTGCCATTCGATATACATATAAAAAGATTGAACTAGAATTCGTCTTTTTACTCTTTCAGCAATTCAATTTCACATTGATGTACTCGCGGAATGCATTCCTGGTCGACATTACTATGGAAAACTCAAGACGAGTGCTCAAACTCAACTCGGTTGATGGCAATGCAAAACAGTGGTTGGGTAGTGACATTTTAATCTTCGATACATGGCACTGGTGGCTTCACACCGGAAGAAAACAGCCGTGAGAATCTAATTTTTTCTTCGGGTTTCTCCAATTTTATAAGTAAAATTTTCTACTCGATGTGTTTTGTAGTTTAGGTGTTTGGATTTTTTGCTACAGATGGGATTTGATTCAAGATGGAAAAGTTGAACTCAGAGATATGGATAGAATGGTTGCTTATGAGAAAGCCTTGAGGACATTGACCCGGTGGATAGATCGGAGTGTCGACACCAAGAGAGTTAAAATATTTTTCCAGGGTGTCTCTCCCGATCATTGGAAGTATGTAACATAGATCTATGTTAACATATTTATTTTGTGGGTTTGGAAAATGTTATAGAATAAAATGAAGTTCAAATCTTGTCCGACTTTCTGTATAGTGGAATAATGTAATTGGAACCTTATTTTTTTTCTTATTTGTCACAACAGTGCTACTCAATGGGGCAAGCCGGAACTTCAGCGCTGCAGCAGTGAACAGCAGCCTTTCGCATCAGAGGTGTATCTCGGGGGCCGTAACCTACCTGAGAGCGTATTGGAGGACGTGCTCGGAGCCGTGAGGAAGCCTGTTCACTTGCTCAAAATCACAGCATTGTCACAGTTTAGGGTTGATGGGCATCCCTCCATTTATGGCAACCCCAGGAAGCTTGGCATGGACTGCACACACTGGTGCCTTCCTGGAATTCCTGATGCTTGGAATCAGCTTCTTCAAGAAACTCTTAAAAAAGCTTGAATCAATTAATATCTTCCGTTTTTTTCAATGACACTATATTTGTATATTTTGTCCTCTATCCTTGATTTGTAACGCTGTTTATATATATTTTTAGTACTTTCTTTCCATATTTTCGGCAAACTTGTGTAGCAGTACTTGAAATCAAATATATTTCTATCATAATATTTGTTATAATTTGAGTGTGACTTGAATTCCTTGTTGAAGTAATTGAAGAATTTTAATTGAAATGCACGTCAATAGGAATTCAGTTTGAAATGTTATTGGAGTCTTATTCAAATAGAAATTTTATTTGGAAACAATATTGGGAGTTGGAATTTTTATTGGACTTGAAGATGTTGAAATTATGGTCGAGAAAAAAAGTCGCCACATTTTCGCTAGCCTAACACGAATTAGCCGCTCGAGCAACACGTGCAAGTTTTCTCCCAAGACTTGGTCGCCTGCCTGACGCTTGAGCTATGGACATGTCGCTAGCTTATCGCTCGAGCGACAATCCGGCCCAAGCTCTTTTCGCGTTTTTAACACATTTTTTGCATTCTACTTCAACTACAACTCATCTATTAGGGTTTAGACTTCGCCCTACGTAGTTGCCTATATATACTTGGCTCTTCTTTACAATTTGATGTGGGAGAAAAGTGAGTACTAGCTTTTAGGATCATTGTAATATTTATTCATCTTCATTATTTGGGAGCAATAAAATCTCCTAATTTATGTGTCATGTTTTCTTGTCTTTTTTTATTCATTTACTTGTGATTAAATACTTCATTATTGTGCCATATAATTTCAACATCTCAATCCAGTGGTTGATTCCACATCAAGTAGTATCGAGTGATACGTGATCCTTGAATTCTCAACAATTGGTATCAGAGATTCTTGACATAATTAACTCAACATGTGATATCAGAGCGATTCTAGTATCTTGTTTGTTTTGCAAATACTCAATTTTGATTATTGAGAAAGTGCTACATATCGCGTAATCTTTGCCACTTGGAACTGGGTGCACAAGGTTATTGGACGTCAAGTCTAACTAAAAAAAAACGATAGTCACTACCACGCTACCAGCTAATGAACCAAAACCGGTAGTATTGGTGGTCGAGCACCTGATGGGACTGGGAAGTCCGAACCGTGCCCTCAACAATTTTTTTCTCTCTACTACGTGAAAATTCTAACTTCACCGCTAACTCTTCAACGAAATTAAAAAGTCGATAAATAAAATGTTTAAATATAAAATTTGAGATTCCATCTTCATCAAGATGAAGACATGGGCTGCAAATTTTCTGAATAAAATATTAATGAAAATATATCTATATCTGTCTTGTACCAATATTTTTATTTTATACATTTTGAGGTAGACTAGGAAAAAGTGGTCCACTAACACACAAACTGTCTATTTTCTTTCTAATTATTAAGGAAAACGCGTAAAATTATGCATACAAACAAAAGGTAGGGTCGAATAATTTGACCCATTCGTACTCTAAGTATAATCTGGTTTTTTTTAAAAAAAAAAAAGTAATTTAATCTAATTTGTATTAAAGAGCATAATCTTGAGGTTGGTGTGCTGCTTTACATATTGTCATTATTTGTCGCCGTCGGTGCTCTCCAATTTTGCTGTTTGTTCACACTGCTTAAATTAAGTTTTTGTTTTATTATTTTTAGTCAAATTTCTGCTTAATTAATCATGTTAAATATATTGTTATATCTATAAGTGTGTGTTAGTAGGCAGAAGTCAACGCTACAATTAATTTGACTTTGATTTATATTTTAATATTGTTCAATATTGAACAAAAAGAGATGTACATCGACTCGATAATTGAGATGAACCAATTGTTCTATTCACCTAAATGGGCGCTAGAACTATGTGTATATCTTGTAAGCCCGTATGCATAGCCGATCAATAAGACCAAGTCCATTTTATTGCTTTGTAAATATTGATAACATAGGATAAAATTGAACCGAATCGGCTAACAGAACTAGATACGTCTATCTTGCTAGCATATATGCATTGTCGAGGAATAATTCCAAATATTTTTTATAAATTTATTGAGATCGACAATGCACGACGCTAATAAAAAAAAAAAAAAAAGTCTAAAAAGGGTTGAAGTCAACATACTTATAAATCTCTTCTATTCAAATCTTGAATGTGATACTAATAAATATAGGGATAATTTATTTAAGGGGTAATTGTTCATTAATCTCATTCTTGTAACTCCCCAGTGATTTTTTATTTATTTATTTATTTATTATTATTATTATTATTATTATTATTATTATTATTATTATTATTATTATTGTAACTCCCTCGAAACTTAAATGAAGATAATTTAGTCATTTATGCATGTTGGTACAATTGAACATAGTTAAAGAAAAATATTAATCAACAAATTTTATTGGATAGCCAAGTGGAGTTGATTGGTCTAACTTTAACTAAATTCTTAGTACCTTAAAAATATATTTGAAACATTATATTGAACATATTTTAAAAAGAGATACTATATAATGTCCTCACCATTAAGTTTTAGAAACTTGGAAACAAAATAATAGGTTGTTATGATATTTTTGTATAATTTGATGAATTTAGTAAATCATTTTAGGAAGTCCTAATCTATATGTTGAATACTCTTCATTTACATAGTACGGTTGTTGGTTGTTTATGATCCAACGATAAATCTGATCTAAATTATAGAGATATAATACAAATAGATTCAAACGAACGAGTGAAATCTTAATTGAACTTATTAACAAATATCAAGGTTAACTATCTCAATTGTCATTAACCTTTCTCAAATGTTTTTTCAATTGATATTAAACTTTAAAATGTTTCAAAAATGTCACTTAGCTTGTTGAAATGTTTCTCAATTGTCATTGAACGTTAAAAGTTATTTGATTTGTAATTGAATGTATCAAAATATTCTCATCCGTCACTGTGTACATCTAGAAGACTTAATGACGTGATAGTTAACATAGCGAATGTGATAACATATCGATAAAATCATTAGTTAACTTTTAAATTAGTGTGTGACGAATGAGATAATATTTTGATAAATCAATGATAACTTAGATAACTTTAAAATTCAACAATAATTAAAAAATATTTGAGAAGGTTCTATAACAAATAAAAAAACATTTAAAAAGTTCAGTAAAAATATGTATTTATATTCACACTTTGAAAGAGACAAATGTAACAAAAAGACATTTAAATGAAGTTCCAAATATAATAATCCAGTAGACAAGTAGCGTCCAGTCCCCCTCACTTCAATTATCTCCACTTTCCTTCTCTAGCCATCAATGTGGTTAGTTCACTTTCATCGCCATTAGCACTAAAACTCTGCATATCATATTCTCTCTCTAAAACTCAGAAGTATACTGAGCTGAGCCTCCATGCAGATGCAGATTGAGGTAGGGAATAATTCAAAGTAAAATAAACAGTATGAAGAGGCAACCTGCAGCTGCTGTTTTTGCTAAGAAGTTGAAATTTTTATGCACAATATGTGTTCTTGAATTGATTTTCTGCACAATCTCTGGTTCAGTTACAGCCTCACCCAGACTCCACCAAGAAGAAGGTAACTTATAAATTATTATTGTTTCCACTGAATAAAGTGAAATTCGAGTTCTTGATTTTCTGGGAAACTGAATAAAGTGAAATTTGAATGCAGTGAGGGCTTTGAAAGAGATTGGGAAAATATTGGGAAAAAAAGACTGGGATTTTAGCAAGGATCCATGTAGTCGAGAAGGGAATTGGAGTATTCCTATCACCATTAAAGGATTTGAGAGTTCTGTTACTTGTGATTGCTCTTTTGATCAAAATTCTTCTTGCCATGTTGTTAGCATGTATGTCTTCCTATTCTTCCATTATCATTCACCCCCCGCCACCCCCCCCCCCCCCCCCCCGAACACAGACTACAAGTAATTGTTCATATTGTTCTTATTCTTTTGTCTATTTGAGTACAATATGCTGTCAATTGTTCAAAATGTTCTTATTCTGGGACTTGATAGCTTTTGCATTTGATCAATGGACCTTCCATGTCTGAAGTTTCTAGCTGGAATAGGATCAGTGGACTGAAAAGTCAGTCAACTTTTTATTAGTGTGAAGTTGACTTTCTGGCTGTATTAATTTATCCCACTGTACATATGGAGGCTGAGGATTCATTAATGCCTATGTGCCCTTAACTTGGTATTATTTTTTCCTGCTAAAGGAGACCTATTTATGCGGCAAATTGATTAATAAGCCCCCACTTCGTGCACATTTTTGGGGAAAAAAATGCATTTTTAATGTTGATGTGATGAAGAATATGTGGTTGAAAAAGAAGGAAAAGTTATTGATTTAATAGAAAATATTATTTTATTGAAGAATGTGTGGTTGAAAATGAATAGAAAAATGAGAATGAAAAAAAAAAAGTGGCTCAAACAGGGCCTTAAATAAGTTTGATGTTGTTTTGACAGGATTAAATTCGAACTTTGGATTTAGAATATGGACAGATTAATTTCAAATTTTGAATGGAAGTTTCCTATTTCCTATTTCCAAGCTCAAGCTATAATTTACTAATAGTCCAATGGATAAGTAGTTTGACTCATCCGTGTCAAGATCGTGAATGTTTGAAATTCTTATTATTTAAGGAGACATTGATATTGCTGGTTTGACTTGCCAATGCTTTGTCTCTCTAACGAAAAATATAGTTCCTGTGAGCAAAAGCCCCTGCCATGATTCCCAGAAGCAAAACTGCAACTTGGAATTGAAATCAGAATTCAAAGTACCACTGATTTTAGTTGGCATGAGCATTTAGATAAAATCAAGAAAAAGGGTACAAATTGATCAAATAAATGCAACCTCTTCCAGATTGAAAATTTGTTTACACTCTGAGAAGCTACATACGTTAGTTACACATACATTTTCCAGATGTTTAGTTTTGGAGGAATTTAGTCTTTGTCCTGTTACTGATACTTTCACTGTTATATTGTCAGATAATTATGTGAAAATTGTGCAAATGTTTCTTACTTTTCTATATTGAACTATTACAGAGCTTTGAAAGGACAAAATCTTACTGGAGATATTCCACCGCAATTCGCTAAGCTTCGCCATCTTAAAAATTTGTACGTCATTATTGTTTAAGATTGTATTCTATAATTCAGCATAGTATTCATGTTTGATAAATAGTACCTCTAGTTTTTGCAATGAATTTATTTTTATCACAATATTCCAAGAATCTGATGTTATATTATTCTGTTATGTAGGGATCTCAGTCGCAATTACCTCAATGGTTCAATACCCTCCCAATGGAGTTCAATGCGCTTGCTCGATCTGTAAATTCTGTTCCCTCAACTTTAATGAATTCTTCCTTCCATATTTAGTAAAAAATACATTAACATGTCCAATTTTTGGTGGTGGGTATAAATTTGCAGGTCATTTATGGGAAACCGATTGTCAGGTCCATTTCCAAAGGTCATCGCCCGAATAACCACCCTAGTGAACCTGTAAGAAAACAATTTGCTTTTAATAATTTCCAATCTTATTATTTTTCTTTTCTTCTTTTTCATTATGTTAGTATAGATATTTAAATGGTTGATCTCGTCCAGACCCACAGTCTTGTCGTAGCTAAATTTCATATTGAGCTTGATGCTTTTAATACACAGGAGCCTTGAGGGAAACCAATTTGCAGGATCCATTCCTTCAGATATTGGGCGCTTGGTCAATTTACAAAAACTGTAAACATTTTAGTATTTATTACACCTAACTTCTTTGAATTTTCAGCCAACTTCCACAAATAGATACAATTTTGATCTTATCTTAATCGTCTACTGCTATATTACCTTTTCAGTATTTTGTCATCAAATGCATTTACTGGAGAATTGCCGATGGCACTTTCCAAGCTAACCAACTTAACCGATATGTGAGTTCTACATGGTTTATTCGTCATCCTTGTATTGGTGCTTCTTCTGAGGGGATCTCAGTTGATTTTTTTACTTCATATGTTTCCTTGTATAGTTGGAATCTTATTTGTTATTCTGACAAATTCTCATAACAATGGTTTGAGGTATTCCTTCCGTTCCATTCACTTGGAACTATATCATATATCATTGCATCTTATGGCTAATTTTTTAACCTTAGGAGGATAAGTGACAATAACTTCACGGGAAAGATACCAGAATTCAACAGCACCTGGACACAGATTGAAAAACTGTAAGCTTCCTTTTCTGTTTAAGTAGGAATCAGCACTTGTATTAATGTTTCTAAGCACACCAAACTTCAAGTATCAAGTTTCGAAAGCTCCAAATTGAGAGCTCCAACATAGCTATTTAAGTTACAAGGTTGTCATTTGTGATTACTGTTTAAGTTCGAGTTTTGGTTACAGGCACATGCAAGGTTGCTCCCTTGAGGGCCCAATCCCTTCGTCTATCTCTGCCCTGACGAGCTTGAGTGACTTGTGAGTGCTTAAAACTCATTAAAGTGCTTGTTCGGTGATGATACTAGATAGTAGAATAAACAACTTAACTTTTTTCTTATTTAATGCTGTCCAACAAATTCTTTATACTTCATGAAACACGCCATAAAAGCATAACAGCCTTGCTTCTTATGCTCGTCTATTACATTCAGGAGGATCAGTGATTTAACAGGTGGGGGATCTACCTTTCCGCCACTAAGTAGAATGGAGTCCATGAAAGTGCTGTGAGTTCTTTAAAATATTTTTTCTCATGGTTTGTTATATTGAAGTGCTACGAAAGGAGATTATTGAACCGAATTCTACTTGATAGGGTACTGAGGAGTTGCTTAATACATGGAGAGATCCCTAAATATGTAGGGGACATGAAAAAATTAAAAAATTTGTGAGTATTTTAAACTTTTTGTCAATTATTTCCTAAAAGCGTCTCCAAGAGACTCTCTAAATACAATATGCTCTCTATTTTAGAGAGGCGAAACTACTCTAGATTCTTACTTTATAATGAATGCATTTAACAAGTTATAATTTCAATACTCTACTTTTTAAATTATTCAAATTATATTTGAATTGATTAGCTATTGGCATATAAAAAAAATATGTTAAACAAAAAATAAGAGAAATAAATAAATATTTCTTGAAAAAAAAGAAAATGAAGAGCCGAAATACTTTTTAAATTTAAAGATGCTCTCTATTATATAAGATGCTCTTTGGAGATTGAGTCTCTTGGAGATACTCTGAGTCCTCATAATATAGTAGTTTGTAGTGGTGCAATGCTTCTTTGTTGTCACATATTTAACCTCAAAAACTGATTTGGGCACGTCAATATTACGAAGTTGATAAACGAGTTTTTTGATTGGGTACTATTCTTATTTTATGATCATGGAAAGTTTTGAGATCTGACTATGGTACACACAAACTCCCACTCACAAGCATAAATGGAAATTATTAGAGGGGAAAATTATTAATAGTCGCTATTTCACAATAATTTATATTACATATATCTTAACCTCCAAGAACATTCACAATGTTTTTTTCCACTTACGTTCTAAGAGGTATCAAATCTAATTAATTCTGTGGTGTACTTTGTCATTGTAGGGACCTTAGTTACAATAACTTGACTGGTGAAATTCCAGCATCTTTTGTCAATTTTGGGAAAGCTGATTTTATGTAAGTTCTTATCCTTTATAATTCTTTTATCTTTGTGGTGCATGACGTTACTGATTCATCCTTCTTAGTCCATGAGTTTAGTTCTAAGTCAGTAATGTTTTGTGCTAGGTATTTGACAGGAAATAGACTTAGTGGGCATATTCCAGGGTGGATTTTATCAAGAAATAAGAACGTGTAAGGATCTTTCTTCAACGTCCTTGTTTTTTTAAATTTAGATTCAGCTAAATGCGGTGTCACACCATATTTCTTCTAGTTAATATAATCCATTGCTCAATGGCATTGCAACCCAATGACACCTCAAATTTGAACTAAATGATTATTATGAATGCCTTTTAGAAATAAATATGATGAAAACAAAGTAATTTTCATAATTAAGCCAAGGAGTAATTATCAGTAACTTCACCTTCCCAGGTAAAGAAGAAAATTTCTTATGAAATTGAACAATTTCACTTGCAGAGATATTTCTTATAACAACTTTACAGGGGAAGACTCATCCCAAAATGAATGCCCTCATGGAAGCGTGTAAGTATTTTATTGGTTGATTTCCACAAAGCCGTTTATAGTTATTTCAACATCTAAGTTTTGCTCTTATTGGTTCAGAAACTTGGTGGAGAGTTACTCCTCGACAACTGATAAACCGTAAGATTTTGCCTTCTTCCCCACCCCCACCCCCACCCCCAAATTATGAGGAGATTGTTGTGATATAAGGAATCTATATTTGACGTTTAATCTTCTGGTTTGAAGATAAAAGCATTCCGGGACCATACCATTAATTTCTGTCTTTCCTTTTGTATAGCAATACAGTTCACTCGTGCCTGAAGCAAGATTTTCCATGTTCAGATCCAAAAAGACTACGTGAGTGAAATTTTTATTCTGTTTATTACAATAGCTTGCATGAATAAATTTTCTTTAGTTTTTCTTCATGTTATGGTATTTTGCTATTGCTTATACGACCTCAAATTCTGTATTTAAAAAGATCGGTAGTTTTTTGCTTTTTTTGGTCCGTTTTGAAGAAAATTAAAATTAGAGTTTCAAGATCTTCGATGTGTCCACTAGACGTCTCTCTTTTCATTACAACTGTTTCAAATTAGGCTAATTTTTATTCCACTTACTGATTCCAATAGAGCATTTCAACTTGCACATTAATTGTGGCGGCAAGGATGTAACCCTCATAAATGGCACCAAGTATGAAGCTGATCTTGAAGCCAGAGGTGCTTCCATGTTTTACTCGAGACAGAACTGGGCATTTAGCAGCACTGGGAACTTCATGGACAATGATATTGATGCTGACAACTACATTGAAACTAATGTGACTGCTCTGTATAATGTCACTTACCCGGTATTGGAACTGTACAGAACTGCACGTGTATCTCCAATCTCTCTCACTTACTATGGCCTTTGTCTCTTGAACGGAAACTACACCGTGAAACTCCACTTTGCTGAAATTGTTTTCACAAATGATAGTTCATTCAACAGCCTTGGCAGACGTATATTTGATGTATATTTACAGGTAAATGCTTCTACAACAGTAAAGCTAAATTCTTCCTTTTTGAGTTCAACTTCACATAGGATTACTAACTTTTTACTGTATACGATGAATGTAGGGAAAGTTAGTGTTGAAGGATTTTAATATTGCAGCTGAGGCTGGTGGGCCTGGTAATCCCATTGTAAAGACTTTCACGGCACCTATAACGAGCAGCACACTGAAGATCCATCTTTACTGGGCAGGAAGAGGTACCACGGGAATCCCAAAAAGAGGAAGTTATGGCCCTCTGATATCAGCTATATCAGTAGAGCCTAGTAAGTCATCTTTACTTATTTCAAGATCATCATTTGTTGTTTTCTACTCTCCTGAACAAATGCACATTCAGGCTTCCATTAGATGTGTTAGAGGAAGGAAAAATATGTTAAACTCGATTAACTTTTCCAGCATGACAGATATTCAACATTCCATTTCGCTTGCAGATTTTAAACCTCCAGTCCATCACAGGAAAATTAAATCTGCTGAGGTGGCTGGAATAATATCTGGAGCTACGTGTCTTTTGCTTTTGATTCTATATATCTCACATAGGAGAGGGTGTTTTGGGGGCAAAATATATGCAGATAAAGGTACAACTAGTCTTGCTCTGAGTCCTTACTAACCTGTTCTATTTGGACATCGTAGACACATGGAAAAGTCAAGGTACAGAACATTTTTAGGAAGCAAAATACCACAAGGAAACTGTAGTATAATGTTATAAATTATGACACTTCAGCCTCTGCCACTTTGATACTTCTCCCATGCAAACTCTTCATTTTGTCTGACAATGTCAAAATGACATTATAGAAAATCTTTCCAACAGAGAGAGAGAGAGTGTGTGTGGGGGGGTGGACTATGTTGTATGCAGAAAAACTGTCTTCTTTTACCCATAAGGAAAATGTGTAAAAGCTAGACCTCCATTCAAACCCACCCACCTGCCCACACGCGCACAAAAAATAAATAAAAATGTTCGGTAGAATGAGAAAGTTCATACCTTTCATGGATGATGGAGCCAACTTCAATCAGAAGCAAATTTGCTCCTTCATAACATGGAATGATTGTGTGGCATGCAAATGCTCAATACTATTGGAGTTTGCATTGATCACTTATGTTTCGATCAGATTTCTCTTTTCTTCTAGAATCGAATAAGTTCATATATTAAGTTATATTTGAGCAGTCCATAGAATCTATATGCATGAATTTGATACTTTACACGACTCCTATGAGGCCTAAGAATTAAAAAAATTATATTTAAAGAAAAACAATTACTACCATGTATCTGATCTATGTAGGAGTGGTGTGCATGTGAGAGATTTCTGAATTGGTTTCTCATAATTATTCGTAAACAGATTTTCAACATAAAAGATATTGTTTGTTCTTTTTCATATTGCACACACCGCAGGTATGCTTTTTTAACTTAGTATATGCTCCCCTTTCTCTGAAGTATCAAAGATTAAAAGATTATTGATGTGCCCTTCGAAGATATCCTACTTCTTGATAGCTTAATCTGATTTGTGTCATCCTAAAAGGTCACACATTTTAATTCTGAATATAAATGTATTAAACAGGATTACCCGCTTATAGTTTCTTTCTTGAAGATTTGAACTGTAGGGAGGAATTCTGAAAAAAAAATATTATTTTTTCATTTACTCGAGTACGGTGATAGTTGAGCTTAATGGTTAATCCATAATATATTTCAAGTTTGATTTTCTGATGAAACTTATTATCACATCATGGACAGAGCTTAGAGGCCTTGAACTACAAACGGGTTTATTTACATTAAAACAGATCAAGGCTGCAACTAAGAACTTTGATCCTGCAAACAAGATTGGCGAGGGTGGTTTTGGTTCAGTTTACAAGGTATTACAGTTCTTTCTATTATTACTTGCACATGTTTAATCCTGTATTTCTAGCATGGATTGCCTTTGACGTTTCATATGCAATTCGTTCATCTTCATTAATTTTTGATTCCTATGTTTATCCTTTGTTTGATGATGCAGGGTCTATTGTCAGATGGAACCGTAATAGCAGTGAAGCAGCTTTCTTCCAAATCTAAACAAGGGACTCGGGAATTCGTTAATGAAATAGGAATGATATCTGCATTGCAGCATCCAAATCTAGTGAAGCTTTACGGATGTTGTGTGGAAGGAAATCATTTAATGCTAATCTACGAGTACATGGAAAATAACAGTCTGTCCCGTGCTCTTTTTGGTGGGTTTGGTACTCAAAATCATTTGGTATACTTGAGATTTCGACTGACAATGGAAAGTTTATTTTTTTCTCTTATGATTTATGACAGGAAAGGACACAACAAAAAGACTGAAGTTAGATTGGCCTACAAGAGGGAAAATCTGCCTTGGCATAGCCAGAGGTTTGGCCTACCTTCATGAAGAATCGAGACTGAAAATAGTCCATAGAGACATCAAGACTAGCAACATTTTGCTCGACAAAGATCTCAATGCAAAAATATCTGATTTTGGCCTAGCGAAACTTGATGAAGAAGATAAAACTCATATTAGTACCCGTATTGCAGGAACCATGTAGGTTTTGTAATGAGGTTCTTCTGTTTACACTTTTCTTACGTGAAACTCCACACTTCAAAGTATACTTTCTAATTTGACATTTGGCATGCAGAGGTTATATGGCTCCGGAGTATGCAATGCGTGGATATCTAACTAATAAAGCGGATGTCTACAGTTTTGGAGTGGTCACACTCGAAATTGTCAGTGGTAAAAGCAACACAAACTATAGGCTGAAAGAAGATTTTATCTACCTTCTGGACTGGGTATGTGTAAATATTCTGCTCTTGTTTTGTTAAATTTTATCCCTGCTCAAAGATTGCTACAATGATATAGTGACTGTTTCTCCCTTTAACGTGGATGCAAAATTTTTCGAATCGGGATCTTATCATTAGCTTAGATTTTCTATGCTATGTCAATTGCACGAGTAAAATGACGACTAACATGCTCTTCCCGATTTTCATAAGGCTTATGTTTTGCAAGAGAGAGGTAATCTACTGGAACTGATTGATCCAGAACTGGGATCTGCCTACTCGTCAGAAGAGGCGATGGTGATCCTAAACGTGGCGCTTTTATGCACCAATGCATCCCCAACTCTCAGGCCAACCATGTCTCAAGTGGTGAGCATGCTTGAAGGTCGAACTGCTGTTCAAGATTTACTTTCTGATCCGGGATTTTCAACAACTGATTCGAAATTCAAGGCCATAAGAAACCACTTCTGGCAGCATCCGAGCCCAAACCAAAGCCAAAGCATGTCGACTAACGGTCCTTCGTCTGATTCGATGCTGTCATACATAGTTAAGAATGAGCTTGGCATCATTCAGAGAAATGAACAAGATGTATCTGATAATTAATAGAACATTATAGCAAAGCAATTGTGTATACTACTTTCACGCTTTCAGTGGGTGTGTTTTGTACATCAGTGTCAGGCAGAATGAGTTCCTGTCACAAGTTATTGAGTTTCATTTTCTTTAATTAGCACTTTTTGTATTAAAAACTATATTAGTATAAAGTAGTTTTTAATCTAGAAAATATTTAATGGAAATATCTATTTACCAATGTTAATTATTTGCTGTGAATTTTATTTGATATTTTCATTTTATTGCTTAATGTTTTGCAATTCTTTTACCTTTTCTGTTCTTTCAACATGACATCCATTGACTTATTGTTGGATTTTGACTCCAATTGTTCCAAGATTCAGGATCAGTCTACAACCAAATCACACACCACAACAACAAACCGATCCAATCACCAACCAATAACCAAGAAACCAGTTGCTCCAACAGTAATCAGCCCACAAAGGACTCGGTGTGAAGAAGAAGAAGAAGAAGGTAGCCTCAACGAATCGCCACCAAGGCTAAGGAAGAAGGGGGAAAAAGGGACCACCAACGGCACAAGGCCAAAGCACAAAGCAACAAGTGAATTGGTTTTCTTCTTCTCAATGGACACGACTTCCCTCAATTTCACACGGTTACCATCAGTAATGGGCAAAGGGTTAAACAGGCGAACTTTAGGTATGGGCCTTAGGTCAAATGATAGTGCCCAATATGAAATGTATAAGTGGGCTAACAACTGTAAAGCCATTCAAATCTTTGGGTTAGGCCATGAGCAGCACTGATATAATTAGGCTGCATCAAATTGTCAAATAGGTTGTAGGACCGATATGAACAAATGTGGTGTCGATATATAATTTCAGTCATCGGTTGAAGCCTATGAAGTATAATCCAAACAAAAATCGGTTTAACATCATAACCCGAATTTATTAGGTATCAAAATCCAATAAATCTCCACATTGATTCCCAATAAATCTGCAAACAACCAAAACACACAGTTTATACTTGCAAAATCAAGATAACCAATAAAATTGGTATCACAGACCTTACATTGTGTTTCGAACCTGAAACACATACCATACTTGCTCCATGTAGGGCTAAGATCAAGAACACCCAAGTAGAAGCAGATAATCACAACAATCAATCAAGAGCAAATAAACATGCGATGGAGATATCATATAGGATAACATAGATCTTTTCAAACATGTTCACACAAAACAACAAATTAACATCAAGTCAATCAACAGGCCAACACAAATGCAACCAATGCATAAATGACCAGAGAAGATCTCACCATACTAATCATATCACATTCCTTGTTGCTCACTCCTCGAGAACACATCTCACCTCATCGCCCACCATGCTTACTAGACTAATCACTCAACTCATATATAACTGGTAAGTCTCTATAGATCCTAAGTTCTCAGGATAATCATTTATCATCACATCACTTCTCCAACCTAAGTGGATAATGGGTCTCCACCCAACAGAAGTGATAGAAGTGCATATCTTGCACTCCACTTGATCAGGGTCTTTTACAGATTCTAACATTTGATCACCTCTCCACTCGTGATCCAAATCCTACAGTACAAACCACCTATATATCCCTAGGCATCTATACTTCACCTTACCAAAAAACATACAAAACACTGCTAATGCATCCCAAACCCACCATGACAAATCAACACATTTTACGACCACAAAGGTTAGAGCTCAATTTAAATTGATTCACAGACCACAATGTTACTCCAACACTAATGCTCAAAAAATCCATAAAGAAGTTATCCTACAAAGGGAATGGTGAGGATGACACTCACAAAGAGAATAGAAGAAAGAGTTGGTTACTCTACTACACTCACAAAAGAGGTTCACACAGAGAACGAATATAACTCTTACATGTTGTCTCATATAATCTCACAAACCACACATGCTCACAAATATGAAGGAGAAAATTACCGCCCCTCTTACTTCTCACTACTACACTATCTCATACCACTCACAGAGCAAAACAAAGCACGACATAGATCTCAACCCACTATGCATGCAAACACATTACACCAAGTAATTAGATCACTCCAATTTATGTCAATGCACATATCAAACACATTGAAAATGCACATATAATCACACAACCGAAAATGCACATACAATCACCACCAATCACCAAGAAACTGGTTGCTCCAACAATAATCAGCCCACAAAGGACTCGGTGTGAAGAAGAAGGTAGCCTCAATGAACCGCCACCAAGGCTAAGGAATAAGGGGGAAAACGAATCACCAACGGCATAAAGCCAAAGCACATAACAACAAGTGAATCAGTTTTCTTCTTCTCAATGGACATGGCTTCCCTCAATTTCACACAGTTACCAACAGTAATGGGCAATGGGTTAAATAAGTGAACTTTAAGTATGGGCCTTAGGTCAAATGATAGTGCCCAATATGAAATGTATAAGTGGGCTAACAATCGTAAAGCCATCCAAGTCTTTGGGTTGGGCCATGAGCAACACTAATATAATTAGATTGCTTAAAATGGCCAATAGGTTGTAGGATCGGTCTGGACAAATGTGGTGTTGATATACAACTTCAGTCATCGATCGAAACCTATGAAGTATAATCCAAACAAAAATCGATTTAACATCATAACTCGAATTTATTGGATATCAAAACCCAACACTTATATTATAGTCCATGCAAACAAAAGGTACATGAAAAGTAGGACTACAATCGACCCAACTTTCAATAGTTGGGGAAATAGGGAAACTAGATTGCGGGCCACTTGATTTTTAGTACGTGGTATAAAGTGACAAGAACCACATCTGACTTCATTGACACTACAACGTCAAGACAAATTCATTTCCAGTTTGGTGCAGATTTTTTAAAATCAATTTTATTCAAAATTCATATTAAACTACGCATTCTTTCAATAAATATAATTTTGCACATGGACCTCTTAACTTTTTTCTCACTTTTCAACTCCACATTTTTTTTTTCAAAAAAAAAAAAAAAAAAAAACATTTTTCACAAAAATAATTCTCAAAAGATCAACATCAAACTGGTCACTAGTCTATAGAAGAGTAGAAACAACCTTCCTTACAACATCGAACCATCGTCAAACCATTAACTCTACCTTACCAATTAGCAGCTCCTGATTCTTAACGAACAAAAGATCGTCTCGAAGAGCTACTATCTCAACCTCTTTCGTCGTAAGAACTAGTGCCCTTGCCTTCGAGAGAGAAGTCACCCCTAATCCATTATGGTCTTAAATTAGTGTCTCGCATCTAATGACACCCCTATCATGGACGGATTTCAGGGGGATAGGGCTGGCCGGGCCCGTAAAATTTTTTGAGTGTAAAAAAAATATTTTTCTTGCGTGAAATTTTTTTTTTCTGCATATTAGTTCGTCTTGTAGTCCAATCATGAATACGTGTTTGACTACTATCCAGTCGATTAATAGCATCGGAGTTGACTTTTAACATCCCAGCAGCTGATAGAGCCTAACCTCTACTCTGATCATCAATGACAACCAGTGTCATATTGCTGCAACCTTCCATCGCCCCTGATTCACTAGCAAATTCAACTCTAATCAGAGGAGAAGATCAACCTTCCTTGTCACGTTTTAAAGGCACATTTTTTCAAAAAGAAAATCATTTTTTACAAAATATATTCTCAAAAAATTTAGATTTAAACGGGACTCTATATATTTATTTTGTCAATTTACTAAATAAAATTTAAATTTAAATCAAAATCAACAATTAATTTTAATCGCATATTTTACAAATTCTACAATTGTTTTTCGGGTTAATTTCACAAATGGTCACTGAAGTTACTTGAAAATTTCAAAACGGTCACTGAAGTTTCAAAGTTTCAGAAACGGTCACTGAAGTTTGAAATTTCTTTCAAAACAGTCACTGAATTGTCAGATTTTTGGGCCAAGTTTGAAGTAATTTTTCGGCAACTTCCGACCACCAAAACCGTCGATTTCGGATACCGTTGGAAAGCCTACGATGTCATCTTCAATTACCACCAAAAATCTCCCCAAAACTCCAAGTGATTCAGCCGTAATAAACCCACGAAGTCGGCAACCGAAAATTGTGAAAATCTATCCAGATTTTCAGATTTTTTGGGCAAGTTTGAGGCAATTTTTCGACAACTTCCGACCACCAAAACTTTTGATTTCGGATACCGTTGAAAAGCCCACGATATCCTCTTCAATTACCACCAAAAATCTCCCAAAAACTCCAAGTGATTCGGCCGGAATAAACCCACGAAGTCAGCTACCCAAACTGGGCAGATTTTCGAACTTTTTTGCCTAGTTTGGGTAGCTGACTTCGTGGGTTTATTCCGGCCGAATCACTTGGAGTTTTGGGGATATTTTTATGGTAATTGAAGATGACATCTTGGGCTTTCCAACGGTATCCGAAATCAACAGTTTTGATGGTCGGAAGTTGCCGAAAAATTGCCTCAAACTTGCCCAAAAAATCTGAAAATCTGGGCATATTTTCACAATTTTCGATTGCCGATTTCGTGGGTTTATTCCGGCCGAATCACTTGGAGGTTTTGGGAGATTTTTGGTAGTAATTGAAGAGGACATCGTGGGCTTTCCAACGGTATCCGAAATCGACGGTTTTAGTAGTCGGAAGTTGCCGAAAAATTGCCTCAAACTTGGCCAAAAAATCTGAAAATTCAGTGACAATTTTGAAAGAAATTTCAAACTTCAGTGACCGTTTCTGAAATTTTAAAATTTCAGTGACCGTTTTGAAATTTTCATGTAACTTCAGTGACCATTTGTAAAATTAACCCGTTGTTTTTCAATCAAACATTTCATCAACTTTTATTAAAATTTACTAAATATCTTATTTTAATTTCTATCAAATAGGGGTTTAATATATTAATTGATCCAAAATGTTAATATAATGTATGTTTGGCAAAACTTAAATTATGTAAGTGGGTCAAACATAAACATACTTATTATCGAAACCTTAGCCGATTAATATCCGATTTTTAGTAAACTTTTATAAAAATTGACGGATTGTATGGTTGTAAAGTTGTATCTCTTATCAAAAAGTTAAAATTAATTATTGACTTTAATTTAAAATTTTAATTAGATTAACTAATTTATTTACAAGTAAATAAGTTATAAGAAAAAATTAATTAATAACTTAATAAAAAATGGTTCTTTAAACAAATTTGGGCACAAAAAACAAATAAACGAAAATAAGCTCAATAGCGTTGCTTAAATAGTTGTTGCTGAAAAGCCCGGCAATTGTTGAAAGAAATTGAAGAAAGGGAAGAAATAATTGCAGAAACTCAACAATTGTTGAAGAAATTGCTGTAAAGAATTTGTTTATCTTACAACTGAAAATGGACAGCTCGTTCAAATCTGCGGCGTTGTTAATCTCGATTTATCTATTGTTTTTCTGCAATGCGATCCCATCAATTGCGCTCGGTTCTTCGTCCACCACTACCACCATGCACACCAACAATTGGGCTGTTCTTGTTTGCACCTCCCGTTTTTGGTATTGTACTCTCCCTCAGATTCTCTCTTTTGTGTACAGTTTGTTCAAGTTCGTTGCTTTTCACCTTTTCCCCTAAAATTTTTTGCAGGAAATTTCTGTCTGACATCGAACTATATGTAGAAAAAATAGGCATTTAATAACAATTTGGATATGCTAGGATTAGTGGACTGGGGATTTCGTTTCAAATGTTTGGTATTAATCAGAGCTTTTTGATAGTTTCATAGAAATAGGTAAATTTTAGAGCGATAAGTTCTTCATTTTTGATTTTTTTTTGATTTTTTTCTTTCAAATAATCATAAGTTTTTAGTTGAATAATTGGTCATTAATAATCATGAGCTGCGTGCTTGTTGAATGCTCACAACAATGATGTTTGGTCTTTCAGGTTTAACTATAGACATATGGCTAATACGTTATCCTTGTATAGGTAACTGAGGTTGCTTCTTTTTGTTTATTCATCATTCACTGTTGTCTTCATTTTTTCTACTCGGTATTTAATTTATTAAAAATGAAAAAAAAAAAAATTGAAGATTTTGCCTGTTTTATTAATGTTTGTGTTTTCTTCAGAACCGTTAAACGGTTAGGAATACCTGATGAGAGGATAATACTCATGCTGGCTGATGACATGGCTTGCAATTCTAGGAACAAGTACCCTGCCCAGGTCTTCAACAATGAAAATCACAGGCTTAACCTTTATGGTGATAATGTCGAGGTGCGTATAGTCTATTCTAATAACCTTCCGCTTTCCTCCAGAAAACTAAACAGTTTTGTTATGTTTAATACTAGTTCCATTGAGATTTGAGGGATTAATCATTGTTGAAATGAGTCCTTATTCAGAATAATTGTAAAAAGTGTCGGTCCATCCTGGTCGTTGGAACGCTATACAAATATGTTAATATGTTCTGTTAACGGGATAAATGTTTAGATGATTGTATTTCCTGATATATTGTTTCTTGGGCTTCTTTTAATCCATACACCTAGAAAAAGTAATGGAAGATGGAGATAGATGTCCGTCACAGCTATCTAATTCACTAAAAAATTGCATTACACGAACTAATGGTTAAATGTTCTGCTTTTATGGATGGTTCTGCTGATAATTCATCACATGTGCATAATCTTTAGGATTCATTATTCTGCTGATTCAATATTTAAGAGCAAACGATATACAATGATGGCTAACTCTTATGACTGCACTTTTTTGTCACAATTGTGATATACAACAATGTATTTATAGCAAAAGTTGCTGCTTTTGTCTTTCATCCTAACTAAAGAAATGCCTGGATGCCTCTCAATCTCACCACTTGGCAAAAGAATACAAATCACATAAATGAAACATTTTTACCTTTTTTCTCAAACCCAAATCTCCTCTTCCTGATACTCTCCCTGTCCCCACCCCTCAGCTTACATGGGTAATATCTGTTTACGTGGAGTCTAAATATGCCTGTGAACTTTTCTGTTTTATTTTAAAAAATTGAATGTTTCCGCTCTCAATATTTCTCTAATTATGGCATGCCCCAAAAGTTCAGGTAGATTATCGAGGTTATGAAGTGACAGTCGAAAACTTTTTGCGAGTGTTAACTGGCCGCCATGAAACGGCTGTTCCAAGGTCAAAACGTCTTCTAAGTGATGAAGGGAGTCATATACTTCTATACATGACTGGGCATGGTGGAGACGAATTTTTGAAATTTCAGGATTCAGAGGAGCTCCAAAGTCATGATTTGGCTGATGCAGTGAAACAAATGAAAGAAAAGCGCAGGTGAGAATTCAGCTAAGTTGTGTGTGTGTATGTATGTATGTGTGTATTAATTTTTTTTTAAAAAAATTGCTTTTTTCTTTATTTTATTTATTGTTTGAATATGAAATTAGGGGAAGTAAATTTCCTATGCTCAAAACTCTTGGTAAATGCCATAGACACCTTGTAATCATGTAAAGTTTTGTCGGTACTCATTTAGAACTTGTAATGGGGTTCTAAAACATTTAAATGCCATTTTGAGATTTGCTAAAGCAAATTTCTTCTTTATCTCAGTATTAGTCAGTCAAATCCAATTTGAACCAGTCTCTGTCTAATGATGACATTGTTTTCTTGCTCGTGTTTCATTTATAAGATTTAAGGAGCTCCTGATAATGGTAGATACTTGCCAAGCTGCCACTCTTTTTTCTCAGGTGAGAAAATTTTCCCTTCTTATTTTCGTGTTTCATATTGCTTAAGTTTTTATTTTACTTACTCTTTCTGCAACTCATCTAACTGCTCTGTCTATAATCTCTATGTGTGTGTGTGTTTGTGCATAAGCATGGATATCCATCTTGAGTACTATCTGGTTCATGTTGTTATTTATTTAAGGGGCCACGATAGGCCCATATAATCTGTCACGTGCCTGAAATGAAAATAAAACATTGTACTGGTGTTTTTTATCTTGCTAGACCTTCTATATGTGACTTGACCTGTGTTCTCTTTGGTAACTGACTACTGTGAGATTATTGGGAGAAGTGTCCAATTATTAAGATGCTGCTCTCCTTTGCCCTGCTATGGGTTCCCATAGTTTGATAATAAGAACCGTATGTGTCACTTTAGATTTTCTTTAATCGTATTTGTTTTTCTTTAATATTTCAGAAACATAGAAGGTTTGGCAAAGCTTAAAAGTTACTTATTTTCTCTTAAGTTGGCGATGCTGCCGTTCCTTTCTTGTCACCAGTATGAAATTTTCCTTTTAGTAGTTGCCGAATGTAAAAGGGTTTCCGCTTGTTTGCAGCTTCAATCTCCTGGTGTCTTGGCTATTGGAAGTAGCATGAAAGGAGAGAATTCATATTCACATCACTTGGACTCTGATGTAAGTGCCTCTTTCTGCAGTTCAGGATGTGATAGTTCTTGGTGATTTTTGTTTTCTCCTCCAGTTCTGAACTTTTGGGCAATTACACTCTCATGTTTGTTTCTTTGATACAGGTTGGTGTATCTGTTGTAGATCGATTCACATTTTATACCCTTGCTTTCTTTGAGAGGCTAAGTATGTATGACAATTCCTCATTGAGCAGGTATGTGAACAGATATAATTTGATGCATATTTCCATGACATTATTGTAATATTCCTCCTATAAGTTCTTTTCATTTCGAGAAAATTTCCTGTCAAGACTGAAGTAGTAGGAGGATACAAACAATGTTCTAAATTTTTTCTTAACATAGGCATTCCTTCATTTGTCAATATTCAATATTCCAAATTTTCTATTCTGATTTGAATGCATAAAACTTTCCCACCTTTACCTCACACCCTTCGTCTGAGATGACTTCGGAGGGAAGCGAAAATGAAAAATGGAATGTGAAGTTTTATTTTTGGGTTTGGTGTGTACATTAAGATGGACAAGAGGGAGATAAAAAGAAAAGAAGAATAAACTATATACGTATAAAGAATTCATGTTTATGTGATCCAGTTGAGTAGAAAATCGAGTTGTTCAAGTGAGCTTTTTTTAACAAAGGTATCCAAGTAAGAATGAAGCCGTTTTGACAATTTTTCTAAAACATGACTATTTTCGTTTCTATAGAGTTTTTTTTTTTTTAAAGCAAAACATCAGCATAACCTAACTGAGTTTTCAGGCACCACCAAAGAATGCTAATGGGAGTTAGGATTCCCAATCATATGTATAAAAGCAAAATCCAGGGGTACAAAGGGAAGGGGCAGTAAACCTGACCTTTCAAAAGCAATGAGTTGCAACAGCCAACATGTGAAGAAAAGTAAAAATAGGAGATAGACTACTTCCAATACAAAGCAAGCAAAAGAAAATCAAACTAACGCACTCTAATGTTAGGAAAAACATATCTATCAACCTGTACAAAAAACTCAAAGTCCACATGGAAGATCAAGGGGACTATACTCCTGATAATGGCGCAGATATATTCATTTCTATTGTTGGAAGATGTACCTTTTAAAAAACTTGCCTTTTATTTTTTGAAGTCTATACATTCTTTTACAAAACAATTTAGATTTTAATTTCTCTATTGTTTAGCTGTTCTAAGTAGTTTCTGAAACTGAAAGTGTGAAGTAATTGTGGTATAAACAACATTTCTGCACTCTGCCTGGGGATAAATTTTCAATATAAGTGTAATTCAAACCTTTTTACAATTTTATAAATCAACTGGATCAATTTCCTTGCCTGCTGTGTAATGATATTACTACATAGCAAACAGTTAATTTAATTGAGGCAGAAGGGAGTTAGGTGACAGTAGAAGAGAGTGGCTGTTTTTCAGGATTATTCTTCATTTTCTCCTGTCCTGAATATAAGATAATCGAAAAGGTAAAGAGAGTCTAGATCACTACTTCCACAAATTGTGTGGGTTATTGTTGACCTAAAATAAATATGGATATTCCTGTAACTGAATCAAATAAGTTAATCCTTCCAAGTTTGCATGTGATATATCTCATATTTTGAATCAGAATATCAGTTGTGATATGATGGAATCCTGCAAAACTTGATTCTTCCATCTCATATTCCGACCAGTGTTTAATCCTTAGTCTCTTGTATTCATCTCAACTTAGTGCTTGTTGGGTAAAGCTTAAATTTTTTTTAATATGGTCGAGCATACTATCCACGCATTCCATATGACCACTGCTTATAAGCAGTTAAAGCATACCAAGAAAGCACTTAATGGTGAAATATATTGGTGTCTATAATGTTCCCTTTCAACTTGTAGTCAAGAATTGTCTTCATGGGAAAATGCTCATACTCTACAAGTATTATTCATAAATTTTTATTATTATTGATCTTCAGGTCATTAACTCTTCAACCTCTTTTGAACCTTGGAATTTTGAATCATGATTTTGAATTTTACCTTTGTTGTGCAGCCTTTTTAATTCCTATAACCCAAACTTGTTAATGTCGACTGCATATTATCGAACAGATCTTTACAGCCGACTGTTGGAGGAGGTATATAAAATTCAGATCCCTGATTTGTTGTGACTTTATTTTTGTTCAAATTTGATGATCCCCTGTCCTGGTTATTAAATGTTGGGAAAGAGAGAGTTTCATTTTATCACATATAATTAGTTACCATGCATCTGAAGAGTTTCTCTTCTCAAATCAAGAGATAGTATGAGCAAATACGTGCGCGCAAACAAGCACACAGAGAAAGAGAAGTAGTAATTTGTTTCGTTTAACTAAACAAAATTCATGTACTCCCCATCATCATATATCTACCAAGGCAATATTTATTGTAGTGGAGACTTCAACGAGAAGAATACTACTGGCCATTTCCTTCTCTTTGTGCTTATATTGCTTTTCTTTGCTGAAGTTGCACATGCCACCATCCATTTTATGCTGTAAAGGTTACTAGTTCAAAATGAAAAATTTCTGTAGAAATTATTATTACAGAATTTTACCTAAGCTTATTTCTATCATTACTAAAATTCAATGCGTGAAAGAATGACTTTTAACTAATTAATGTACAAGTTGGTAATTGATTAGTAGCCATTTGATATCTGCAACTTAAGTTTCTAATTTGCCTCTACTGCTCTCATTAGGTACCTGTGACCAACTTCTTTGGTTCAGTCATGGAAATGATCCACACTGATTCAGCTTACAGAGCCTTCTCGGGTAAATTCTCTAAATCTAAAAGTGAAATTTCCCTGGATCAGTCAGATGAGGACAAACAGCAAAGAATAAAAAGTTCAGACATTCCACAAGAATTGGCTGTCTCTAACATAACTGTGAGAGCTCTATATTTTTGCTATATATTATGTTTTCTCAAAGCTCTTTTTGTCATTTCACTACTTAGTTCGTTAAATGTGAATCTGATGAGGAAAGGATTGCTACAGGATAAGCATGGTACTTGTCCTTTTACACGCACCTGGAATGCTATTCTTGGTAGGATGGAAATGATGAAGGAATTAGATGACTTGGTGAACTACGGTTTAATATTGATGTTTTTACTTGCGACTGGTTCTTCTTGGTTTTCAAGATGAAGGTAAGAAATGAAATCTTTTAATGGATCGTCAGGAACTTTTTACTCTAGCACTATTAATATTTCCTGTTAAAATCCATGTAGATCTTGCTTTCTCAATGTTTTCCTGATTTTTCTTTTGTTACGGTTTTACTATCATTGTTCCATCAATTAATGATGAAATTATCCTCCTCGCACCCACTCTTGAGACTTGAAAATTATTTTTGATCTCTGCTCATGTGAATGGTAGAACATTAACCCCCTTGTTTGGTATGGATTTGTAAAATTCTTTTTTTCCCAAACTCATTTTCAACGAGACATTCTTCCAATAAAATAATTTTACACTTGGAACCGTAATTTTTCTACTTTTTAACCACACATTCTCCCAAAATATCACTTTTTCACAAAATCTATTATCAAAAAATCTACATCAAACATGCCCTAAGCCTTTTTCTTCACTGTTTCTTGAAGTGGACGTTACTATTTAAAACTATTCTATCAAGGCATTTGCTGTTTTGTCGCTGGAATAGATATATTCATATATCAGCCTTTGATCTGTTTCGTTACAATTAGTAGTCTTTGTAAAATTTATTTGTGCGTTCCTATTATTTCAGGTGATCTTCTAATGCAGTCTTTGCCTGTTAAAACTATCAATTCTCACAAATAGTAAATTGAAAAAATTTACTGAAGCCCCAGAAGACATAATGTTTGTGCAAACCAGAGGACCATCATTGAGATTTTCTGAAGATTTTGTTTTGCAGAGCTGAAATCGATATTGGAAGTAGCAGTTAATCTTGAATAATCGAGCTAATCAAGTTATACTGTGTTAAATATGTTGGAAATCGTTCAAAATGGTGCCCTGAATCTGATTAAGAATTGCTATAAACCTATCTTGTCCAGTTTTTATTGAGTAATTTTCTAGGAATGGCAAAATTATAGATGTTTGGCTCTACTGATTGACTTTGATCCTGATGGTATGTATGAAAAATCTTCCTTTCCAAGTTTGAAATTTGTTACTGACTTTGTAATCTTAGTTACAACTTCTATTGTGTTTGTTGTCTTAAAATATAATTGGCACGCGGCTTCTTAGCATGAACTTTGATCCCTCTAGCTCGGCCTTCTATGGCATGAACTTTGGTGTTCTAGCTCAACGTTGTTTATAGCTGACCTTGGAGAGAGGAGAGTTGGGTCACATTCTTCTTGTTCCAAGCTCGACCCTCCTATAAGGGTGGTTTTGACGATTTGTTATCGCTTTAGATCAATGGCTCTCGTAATATTGTGATGGATGCACATTTTCTTAGAACGAGCTTTGATCCCTCTAGCTCGACTTTCTATAGCACGAACTTGGGTGTTCTAGCTCAACTTGCTTACAGCTGACCTTGGAGAAAAAATAGTTGGGTTCAATTCTTCTTGTTCCAAGCTTGACCCTCTTAACAAGGTTTTTGACTATTTGTTATCGCTTTGGATCGATGGTCTTGTAATATTGTGATGGACGATGATGTTAGCCTAATTTATAACATTTCTTGAATGTCTCTAAGGAATCATCCTAACGTCCTTGCGACGTCAGGATGAGCATTTATTTTTCACATTATCAATAATAATCGAGAAATATCTCTAACGATTGACTGTGCGATTCTTGAATTCCAATAAATATATTGATCCTTAGTTATTTTTATCAATCTTACAAACTGTCTAAGATGTGCGTTCAAATCGAATCGACGAAGAAGAGAAAAATAATAAGAATATAACTAACTTGAGACCTCACTGAAACTCAACCCTCCAAAGCACCGCCAACTGCAAACATAATTCATTTACTGAATTCCGCCACCACCACAATCGCACAACCGCCGGTAACGAGCACCACCACAAGAACCCTAATCCCAAAAGAATTCCACCACCTATCTCTCTCGTATGTGCCAACCGTCATCTTCATCCCCCTTACTCTATCTTCAAAATTTAAGGTTGGCATGCTAATGAAGAATACCCCCGGTTGGTGTTCGACAAAATGCTCGTGACAAGTTATTGATCAGTACTGTGTTTCTTTAATCCAATTCGGGCTAATAGAACTGATTTGTGAAAGTTGACAGATGGAGAGCTTAATCTTATCATCCCCGTATCCATATCTAATCACTGAATGTAATAGGGCTACTATTGATTCACGTAGAATACTGTTTATGGCACGAGCAGATAGCAGAAGACCTTATCGTAGAAAACTTGAACTTCCCAAGAACCTTCGCTATCCACGTCGAACTAAAATTCCACCCGACTTTCACCCTGATCTTCGTAATGTTGAAGAATCATTTCCGGAATCTGACCCTGAATCATCGGCAGTTAATTATAGCGAAAATGATATTAGTAATGACTGCGATGATGAAAATGTGGTCTGGGAGTCAGATGAGATTGAAGCCATTTCATCCCTTTTCAAAGGGAGAGTTCCTCAGAAGCCTGGGAAACTGAACAGGGAAAGGCCTTTGCCGCTCCCTCTTCCTCACAAGCTTCGACCTTTGGGATTTCCCACCCATAAAAAGCTTCTCAGGACTGATCTTTCTTCTTTCGTGAGGCAGCCGTTATCAAGTCACATTTACAAGAACCCCACTTTCTTGATTGGCTTAGCTAGGGAAATCAAAAGTCTTCCTCTGGAGGACAATGTATCTGTGGTTCTCAACCATTGGGCTCGGTTTCTGCGCAAAGGGTCCTTGTCACTAACAATCCGTGAGTTAGGCCACATGGGTCTTCCTGCACGAGCTCTACATGTTTTTTGCTGGGCTCAAAACCAACCCCATTTGTTCCCAGACGATCGCATTCTTGCTTCAACTGTTGAGGTATTGGCAAGAGCACACGAGTTGAAAATGCCTTTTGATTTGGATAAGTTCATCGGTTTGGCCAGCCAGGGTGTGCATGAGGCGATGATCAGGGGTTTCATTAAAGGGGGAAACTTGAAACTTGCTTGGAAGCTAGTTTCATCTGCCATGGATGGGAAAAGGACATTGGATGCTGGTGTGTATGCTAAGCTAATACTAGAACTAGGGAAAAATCCTGATAAAAGAATGCTTGTATTGCCCTTATTGGAGGAGCTCGCAAATAGAGACGATCTTCAATTAACTCAGCAGGATTGTACGGCTATCATGAAAATTTGCATAAAACTGGGGAAGTTTGATGTAGTAGAGGCATTATACGTATGGTTCAAGAAGATCAATGGAGTTCCAAGTGTAGTCATGTACACCACCCTGATTCATAGTCGATATTCTGAGAGAAGATATAGGGAGGCAATGGATGTAGTCTGGGAAATGGAGGCTTCAAACTGTCTGTTTGATCTCCCAGCTTATCGTGTGGTAATAAAGCTCTTTGTTGCTTTGAATGATCTCACGAGAGCTGCAAGATATTTTTCTAAACTTAAGGAGTCGGGTTTTTCTCCAACTGTTGACATTTATCGGGAATTAATCAAAATTTACATGGTTTCGGGAAGGTTGGCCAAGTGTAAAGAAGTCTGCCGGGAGGCTGAGATGGCTGGATTGCAGTTGGATCAACAAACTCAGCTTACGTTATTGCAACTTGAATAATTGTGTAGTTGAAGCGAAACAAAATGCCACCTCTCTCTTTGTTCAATATCCTTTACAGCATGTTTAGAAAGTTGGTTTGAACATAAGAATCTTCAAATATTATCATACATTTATCTTCTTCGATCATATTCAATTCTATCGGTTCGTTGGTACCAAATTGAGATGAAAAGATGGTCTTAGTATTGTTGTTATTACTTGAAATTTATTCATTTCTAAGTGATGATTGTTATATATTTATACTATAAATATAATATGTGAAAGAAATAAATAATTAAGATAAAGTGTCCAACTGGTAAAAACGTGGAATTTGTGTGGGAGGTCAGGGGTTCGAGCCACGCCTCACGCACTATGTTAAAAAGTCTTTGATTGGGCCTTGGGGTGGTCAACTAGCCAGTAAAACATAACTATTTTAACTGTCCAGTATTTACAACCCATTACCATTGGCCATTAAAACTGTAATTAAATACTGGATCATGGGGTATGCAGTTACCTCTATGTTCTGGCTATATAAACTCACTTCTGGACTTTAGAAAACTACTACAACAAAAACGAAATTGTCTATTCATATATACAGTAAAATATTATACTCAAATTAGTTTTTCATATTTCTGGAGTACACTTGAGAGTTCTGAAAACCTTTTGTGATTGCTGCACAATTGGTTTATTTGATCGTTGTATCCTGGAGGTGATTGTCCACGGAGGTCGCAGCAGTTATCGACGGGCAATTTCGCTTTAGGACATCGTGCTGTCACGAGACTCGATCTATTGATAAGTTTTTCTGCACTTTACCATTATTTTATCCAACAATCTAAAGCGAAATTTTACGTTTTTAATGGCTGCAGTAGATATATCTGTTCCTAAGTATTCTGAAAAGCCTGAATTATTTGATGGAAAGAATTTTAAGAGATGACAAATGAAATTGCGTTTTTATTTGACAACTCTTAAAGTTGTAGATGCTATTGAATCTGATAAACCTGTTTTTGCAATTGCTGATGAGCCTACGGATAATGAAACATCAGATTTAGCTATTTGGGAACGTAGTGATTATATGTGCAGAAATTATATTCTGAATTGCTTGACATTGGATTTATATGATGTTTACTGGTCGTGTAAATCTGCTAAAGAATTATGGAAGTCATTAGAAAAGAAATATGCTACTGAAGATGCTGGAACTAAGAAATTTGTTGTGGGAAAATTTCTAGAGTTTAAAATGGATGATATTAGAACGGTGGTAAGTCAAGTTGAAGAATTACAGATTATAATTCATGAAATTATTGCTGATGGTTATAAAATATGTGAAGGTTTTCAAGTGTCTGCTATAATTGAAAAACTACCACCTTCTTGGAAAGAGTATAAAAACAGTTTGAAGCATAAAAGAAAAGAAATGTCATTAGAGGATTTGATTATCAGAATTAGGATTGAGGAGGACAATAGAATGGCAGAACGTAGGGAGAGACCAGACTTGGGTACAAAGGCCAATCTTATTGAAGGAGGTTCTGATAGTAAGAAAGCTATTGGAAATTTTACCAAAAGTCAGAATTTTAAAGGCAGATTCAAGGGGAAACCATTCATAGGAAAGAACAATCGGTCTAAGCCTCAATTTAAAAATAAAAATGTTGGTGATTGTTTTGTTTGTGGTAAACCATGTCACTTTGCAAAGGATTGCCGAAATAGGAAAGGAAAAACTGTAAAGCATCAGGCACATATAGTGGAAGATGGGAATTTTTCTGCTATGGTGACAGAAGTTAATCTAGTGAGCAACATGACAGACTGGTGGGTAGATTCTGGAGCTACCAAACACATTTGCTGCACGAGAGGTGCATTTTCTTCATTCACTCCTAATAGTGATGGAGAATGCCTGTTCATGGGGAATGCTTCCTCCTCCAAAATCGAGGGGAAAGGAACTGTGACACTTAGATTTACTTCTGGAAATATCCTTAGTTTGAAGGATGTCATTTATGTACCTGATATAAGGAAAAATCTAGTGTGGATCTATTTTGGTCAAAAAGGGATTTAAAATTGTATTTGAGAGTGGTCAAGTTGTAATGTCTAAGGGTGGTACTTTTGTTGGGAAAGGGTATGCAGATGAGGGTCTATTTAAATTAAATGTTTCTGTGATCAATAAAGCTTCTACTTCTTCTGTTTACTTGCTGGATTCTTATGATTTATGGCATGCTAGACTTGGACACGTTAACATGAATTCTATTAAAAAATTAATGAGATTGGGAAACATTCCTAAAACTGATAAGTTCCCAAATTCAAAATGTGAAACGTGTATTGAATCTAAGTATGCTAGAAAACCATTTCCACATGTTGATAGAACTACTTCAGTTTTAAGTTTAATACATTCTGATTTATGTGATTTAAAAGGATATGTTACTCGTGGTGGAAATAAATATTTTGTAACTTTCATTGACGATTACTCCCGTTATTGTTATATTTATCTTCTTAAGAGTAAGGATGAAAGTTATTCAAAATTTGTTTCATATAAAACTGAAGTAGAAAATCAGTTAGATAAAACTATTAAGATTTTAAGATCTGATAGGGGAGGAGAATATTCAGGTGAGCTTGATAAATTTTGTGTTGATAATGGTATTATTCATGAGACTACTCCACCATATTCTCCCCAATCTAATGGTGTAGCTGAAAGGAAAAATAGAACTCTAAAGGATATGGTCATTTCAATGCTAAACTCTTCTGGATTACCTTTTAACACGTGGGGGGAAGCACTTCTTACTGCATGTTATGTTCTTAACAGAATTCCTAGTAAGAAAAATGATAAATCCCCTTATGAATTGTGGAAAGGTAGAATACCTTCATATAAATATCTTAAAGTGTGGGGGTGTTTAGCTAAGACATCTATTCCAGCACCTAAGAGAACTAAACTTGGTCCAAAAACTGTTGATTGTGTGTTCATAGGTTATGCTTTTCATAGTAATGCCTACAGATTTTTAGTAATTGACTCTAAAAATATTTTGATTGAAAAGAACACAATTTTTGAAACTAGAGATGCAGAATTTTTTGAAAATAGATTCCCTTTTAAAGAAAAATCTGCAGGACCAAGTAGCTCTCTTAGTGTCCCTCCTAGTGTTATAGAAGAGCCTATTGAATTAGAAGAAGCTGAAGTTAGGAGAAGCAAAAGACCTATGACTACTACTTCTTTTGGTCCTGACTTTCTAACATACTTAGTAGAAGATAATCCTATTACATTTGATGAAGCTATATCTTCACCAGATTCTATATTTTGGAAGGAAGCTATAAATAGTGAATATGATTCCATTATGTCTAATAACACTTGGGAATTAGTAGACTTGCCTAGAGGATGTAAAACCATTGGGTGTAGATGGATTTTTAAGACAAAATTGAAACCTGATGGTTCAATTGATAAATTTAAAGCAAGACTTGTAGCTAAAGGCTATAAACAAAAAGAAGGAGTTGACTTCTTTGATACATATTCACCTGTTACTAGAATTACCTCTATTAGGATGTTAGTTGCAATTGCTTCATTGTATAATCTTATTATACATCAAATGGATGTCAAGATTGCCTTTCTATGTGGAGATTTAGAAGAAGAGATTTATATGGATCAACCTGAGGGATTTGTGGTAGAAGGCATTGATGATAAAGTGTGTAGAGTTAAAAAATCTCTTTATGGCCTTAAACAAGCCCCTAAGCAATGGCATGAGAAATTTGATACAGCTTTGACATCTAATGGTTATGTGATAAATGAAGCAGATAAATGTATATATAGCAAATTTGTGGGGGATAGTGGTGTTATAATTTGCTTATATGTGGATGATATGCTTATAATGGGAACTAGTTTAGATGTGATTAATATGACTAAATAGTTTCTGAAAAAGCACTTCGAAATGAAAGATTTGGGTGTTGCTGATGTTATTCTAGGGATTAAAATAGTAACACATTCCGAAAGAATTACTTTAACCCAATCACATTATGTAGAAAAAGTGCTTAAGAAGTTTAAACAATATAATTGTATTCCCGCTAAAACACCTTATGATGCAAGCCATCATTTGAGAAAACATTCAGGTCCTAGTGTTTCTGCTTTAGAATATGCTAGAGTGATCGGCAGTCTCATGTATCTCATGAACTGTACCAGACCTGATATAGCATATGCTGTCGGTAGACTTAGCAGGTATACTAGTAATCCTAATAATGAACATTGGGATGCTCTCATTCGAGTCTTGAGGTATTTGAGATACACTCTAGACTGGGGAATACATTATACTAAATATCCTGCTGTACTTGAGGGATATTGTGATGCTAATTGGATTTCAGATACCAATGAAACTAAATCTACAAGTGGATATGTTTTTACATTAGCAGGTGGTGATGTATCTTGGAAATCTACTAAGCAAACCTGTATTGCGAGATCCACTATGGAATCAGAGTTCATAGCATTGGATAAGGCAGGTGAAGAAGCTGAATGGTTAAGGAATTTTCTTTTGGATGTTCCTTTGTGGTCCAAACCACTTCCAGCTATCTGTGTCCATTGTGACAGTCAAGCAGCTATTTCAAGAGCTCAAAATTCATCCTACAATGGAAAGTCTAGACATATTCGTAGGAGGCACAATACCGTGCGTCAGCTGCTTAAGGATGGGGTTATAGCTATTGACTATGTGAAGTCAAGTGATAATATTGCTGACCCATTAACCAAAGGATTAGCTAGAGAGCTAGTTCAGAAAACATCGATGGGGATGGGGCTAAAGCCTATTACAAATTAGATCACCTATAATGGAAACCCAACCTTGCGATTGGAGATCCCATGGATAAGGTTCAATGTGATAACAAAGTTATTGGAGTGATTTGTGGGGGTACTACATTGAATTTATTTCAAACCCCTCCCTATGATGAGTAGTACCAACTGTATTGATTAGAGGATGAGCAAATGCTCTTAATGCTCTCTATAGCTGATATTCAGTAGGGTGTTTAAATACAGTGCATCCTTGATAGAAGCACCTATTTGAGTGTGGAAGTGGGGCCGCTTCCTATGAGAATTGAGGCTAATTCTCTAGAGCACTCAAAGAAACCGGGAAAGTTCACGGCCGAAATGAACACAACCGCGAGAACTCGATGATTGTTTTAGAAATCATGTGTGTTTTATTGTCTCAGTTTGCAAATCATAATTGTGGAGTTCAAGACATAGTTCACTCTACAGTTAGCAAGCTCGATAGAATATACAAAGCTAAGGTTCAAGTCGATAGACACCTAAGCCCGCGTGATATCTACCGTACTCCAGAATACTATTTTTATCTATCTTATTTCTTTCATGTGGGGGATTGTTATATATTTATACTATAAATATAATATGTGAAAGAAATAAATAATTAAGATAAAGTGTCCAACTGGTAAAAACGTGGAATTTGTGTGGGAGGTCAGGGGTTCGAGCCACGCCTCACGCACTATGTTAAAAAGTCTTTGATTGGGCCTTGGGGTGGTCAACTAGCCAGTAAAACATAACTATTTTAACTGTCCAGTATTTACAACCCATTACCATTGGCCATTAAAACTGTAATTAAATACTGGATCATGGGGTATGCAGTTACCTCTATGTTCTGGCTATATAAACTCACTTCTGGACTTTAGAAAACTACTACAACAAAAACGAAATTGTCTATTCATATATACAGTAAAATATTATACTCAAATTAGTTTTTCATATTTCTGGAGTACACTTGAGAGTTCTGAAAACCTTTTGTGATTGCTGCACAATTGGTTTATTTGATCGTTGTATCCTGGAGGTGATTGTCCACGGAGGTCGCAGCAGTTATCGACGGGCAATTTCGCTTTAGGACATCGTGCTGTCACGAGACTCGATCTATTGATAAGTTTTTCTGCACTTTACCATTATTTTATCCAACAATGATTTTCCATGCCTATCTTTTCATTTTTCTTTTTCTTGGTTTGAAATTTGTATCGTTAGAGGTGATTTATTATCGTTAATCATTTGGACTTGTGAAGTAATGAGTTTTTTGGGGGATTATATTAGTTTGTTCCATTTTATTGTTAGGGTTAAAGAAACTTGAATTTCTAATTTCCTCCTTTTGACTAGTTTTAAATATGTTCAGAATAGTCTTTCTTGTCGATAATCGTGAACTCGACCAGTTGTGTACCTCAATTTTATCTAAAGATATTATAAATCGAGAAAAGAAAAAATGGAAAATGGAAAAAAATCAATATTATATAGCCACATCATAATATAATTCGTGATTGATTTTAACATAGAGAATGTACTTAATTATTAGGCGAAATGTACCAGCATCGGTTGGCGAAACATTCTTGAAAACAAGTCTTCTATTATGTTCTCTTAACACAATTTTTGGATAGAAATAGTCATTGAAGGTAGAATTAGAATATGCTCATTTATAGAAAATTGAATATAAAATAAGACATAAATATAAAAATTAATGCAATATAAATATCCTTATGAAATAAATTGTTTTGTGGACCCTTCCAACAATTTTTGGTGAAATTTGTTCCCTTATTAACCCTTTGTTCGATTTGAAATTAAAGCAAACTTTACGAGCAAGTGAGCTTTGTGAGAGAGAACCAAGTCCGATATAGTCCGGCGGACCCCCATCCCCCAGAGAATTCTTACCGTTCGTCTGAAGCATTTTGGAGATTTATGAGAGCAATTGATTACCAACTTGATATAATTAGAAATTGGGTTTAATCTCAGAGATCGTATTACTGGTATAGATTTCATATTCTCTTACTTCTGGTTTCAGATCTTCAATTTCCAGACTTAGTGTGAGAATCACATTTTCTCGTCTATTGAATTCTCTGTATGTGCAGTTGAATTAAATATATGGCAGCGGTTTCAGTTCATCAGTTCGCTCAGTGCATTACTTGCCATGCTTGGAGTCCAGACCATTCTAGTATGTCTTCAATCCCCTCTGTTGAATTCACAATTTTCTGAATTTTATTTTATCTTATGATTTATAAATCAATTAATGATAATTTCTTTCTGTTCAAACCGTAGTGATAGCATTATGCCCAAATAACAACGAAGTGCACATATATAGATTATCTGAAGACGACAAATGGGAGAAGATCCACGTTCTTCAGAAGGTAACTTGAAATTGGGTTTTTGTTTTTTGATATCTTTGTTTTGTGATTTCCCTCTATGGGCTTCAATCTTAACAGTTTTATGGCAATGCATTAGTCAGCAATCAGGATTTTAGAAAATCAGTAATCTTTCTATTTTGATTCACAAGGAGCAGTTTCGAAAATATATAGAGCTTGATGGTGTATTTAGATTTTTAATTAGTTTTTACCCTGTTAGATATATATATCATGTCGACGTGATGGCACTAGTAAGAATTGGAAGAATAGGGCTTATAGGAGGATAAATATGTATATGGTTGTGTTTTCTCAAGTCATTATTTTGATTAAATGGGCAATATTAAAATGTGTTAAAGAAGATGCTTTGCAAATTATTTTGTTTTAACTTTTTTGTGTATGTGTGCTATTTTTGTGAATTAGTAACAATTCATGATGCTAGCCATGATATGAAATTTATCAGAGAATTTTGACTTTCATTTTATGTTTTAATGTTTTCATAGTAGGTGTTATATTGTACTTAGTAATATTTGCCTGTTGGCTCACCTAACTTACTTTAGTAAGAAAGCTTTTCTGATTATTGCTTTGTTTCTCACTTTTCTTTCTCTTGTGACAGCATGACCAAATTGTTTCTGGAGTAGATTGGAGTAAAAGCTCGAACAGAATAGTTACTGTTTCTCATGACCGTAATTCGTAAGTGATCATTTAGCTGAAAATATTGCCACCCATCATGTTGGAGTCTAATATTTAAATATATTTGGATGTGGCCAAGAGCATTGTTGTGATTTATACCAGTGATTTCCTATTTTTTTCCTCCCTCCCTTAAATTCTTTGTGACTCAGCTTGCATCATCCTTTCCTCATTGCAATCAATTTCTGTTACATAAATTCTATATTGACATTTCTGTAGATATGTTTGGAACCAAGAAACGACGGAGTGGGTACCTACTCTTGTTATCCTTAGGCTAAATCGTGCTGCACTTTGTGTACAATGGAGTCCAAAAGGTACTGAAGTCTGTCTTCGACATATGTGTTTCATTTGTGATCAGTACTATACAAATTACATTTTCTCACGATGGTTTTTCTTATAAGAATGTCCAGATTTTAGTCTTGTTCATGGTTCTGTCATTTCTTTTTCAGAAAACAAGTTTGCTGTTGGAAGTGGGGCTAAAACTGTTTGTATATGCTACTATGAACAAGAAAATAACTGGTAATGATATCCTAATTGCTTTTTCTTTGAGAGCTTCCCTTGATGCATATTATGAATGATATCTTGCCATGATTATGTAATTTGTGAGTCAATCTAATGCTGCTCCAGTTTTCACATATGCATTTGACCGCATGTTTGATTGCTGACTAAATGGCCACACAAATTAAGCACCCTGAATGAAATCGTAGCCGAGTTCTGTGTCTTTCATTCTTGTTATTGTCCACAATCCATATCAATGTTTTATAGTCCTTTCTTCTACACTTTCAACCAGGTGGGTCAGTAAGCTTATCAGGAAGCGACATGAGTCTTCTGTGACAAGTGTAGCTTGGCATCCAAATAATGTGCGTATTTCTTAACTCTTTTCTGGTACTTCTTTGTCCAACCTGTGTGCCCAAAAAATCATTTATGGTCCCAATACACAATGGCTGCTTAAAGAAAGTGGCATATCAACACCAAATTATTTATTTTCAAGAGAAATTTTTATAAAGCATGGTGTGCTCTTAAGAGCACAAGCTTCATTTATTTATATGCTTTGACGAGTGCAAATAAATTTCATTAAAGAAGGGGAAAATCCATATTCTAGGTAGACAAATTTTTAAGTTTTCAAAGTCCAATCTGAAACTTAAATGATTTTTAATGGAATGGTAGGATTTAAGATTTATTTTTGCAGTTGATACCAGCGAAAATGTGTATTATAGAGAAAAAATGGTTTTAAGGCCAAACAGAAAGCCGAGGTTTTGTCTTTGTGTTGTGCTTGGCTAAGGTGAAGGGTGTAATATTGTATCAGTAAAAGTTGATGCACATATGGTGATTGGCTTTCGGCTTCTATCATTTTAATGAATCTCCTACAATCCAAGCAAAGGCATTTCTTTTATGCTGCTCCCCAGTCCCAGCTGAAGCTGTTCAAGCAGTTTGGATTACTTACAAAGTGCTTAGAAGTTTATTTCTATATTTTCCTTAACCGAGCAGAGTGTTTCCTCTTTTTTTTTAGATACTCCTTGCAACCACCTCTACTGATGGAAAATGCCGAGTATTCTCTACTTTCATTAAAGGCGTGGACACAAGGTACATTTCATAAAGTTTCAGTGCATTCTTGCTTCACATTCTAATTCTTCCCTTCACTTTTTTAACGGATTCGTATGTTGTTTGTATGCTATTAACCAGGGACTCTGCAGGTCCTTCTCCAGATTCAAAATTCGGAGAGGTTCGAATTCATTTCTTTTTACTTCTGTATCTTTTAGGAGCCAATGAGGTCCTTTATATGATAGGCAACATATTACTTGATTAATTTGGATAGAAAATGCTTTTATAGAACACAGATTGTGGTTAAATGTATTGCTAGAACATTGTGCTGTAACTCAAAAACCTTATTCTGCATATAAAGCGGAAGGAACATTCACAAATTTTGTTCAACTATACTGAAATTTTTAGGCTGATTCTCTCAGCTTCAGCTCTGGTTTTCATGACTAGAAGGTTCAGCCACTCCCTATGTCCAAAAATACTGCAGAAATATCACTGCTTCGTTGTCTGACATAAGAGCCTTAGAGACTCGCTTTGTGTTCCATTTTTCTTTTGTGGTCCCAACTACTTCTTATTCTGGAATACATTCAATTTTTGGAAGTGTCTATTAACTGCAATCTGAATTTATTTTTATTTTTTTCTCTTCTCGGCAAGTATCGGATATCATCTTGCCCACAAATATATATTGTTTGGTCAGACTATCAAACGGGCATATGAGTTTTATATTGTATCCTGTTGTGTGAGCCATTTGAGTAAACATTTCTATATTGCAGTGGTCCATATCTCGTCTTTTAGCCTGGTTTCCCATACATGTATTATTGTTTACTTAGCTCTCATCTTTTCAGATATCTTAATAGTTTTCATTTTACGTTAGATTATTTTGCATGTACCAAATGTTGCATTTATGCTGTTTGGAAAAGATTCAATTTAATCCTGGTAAATGAAAGACTTCCTAAAACCAGTGATTTCTCAGGGTAACACTTGAAATATCATTAAAGTGGTGTAGATCTTATATATGAAACAATAGTAAAGGCTAAAAAAATTGATTAGTGAAGATGATCTATACTCAGTTTCACTTAAAATAGAGCAGGCTAATGTAGATATTTTCACCAAAATCTGCTTTCTTTTAAGTTGCTTTTTGTATCACTATCATAAATTTCTCTGGAAGAATCGATCCATAATCTAATATTCTTTCACTCTTCATGTCTGAGCAGCAAATTATGCAGCTTGATCTCTCATTTTGTTGGGCATTCGGCATCAAGTGGTCTCCAAGTGGCAATACCTTTGCCTATGTTGGTCAGAAATTCATCACTGTGCTTCGTTTCAGATTACTTTTAGTATCTTGTTCGCTGAATATAGCTATTTTTTTGGGATGTGATCTGAGATGCTATAAATTCTCTGGCGTCTGAATGCTAATGATGAGTCAGGGTTGGACTGTACATCTAAACATTTACAGAACTTCTAATTGTATTCATTTAATTTGTTTGATACTTGTGGACAAAACCTCAGGTCATAATTCCATGATATACTTCGTTGATGATGTTGGCCCTTCTCCATCAGCCCAGAGTGTAGCATTCCGTGATTTGCCCCTTCGTGATGTGGGTCAGCATCCACTCTCAAGCATTTTACACGATTTATTGTGATCTTATATTTTATGTTGGTCCTAATGAGTTACCCGATTGGTGCGTGTGATTTAGGTTTTGTTCATTTCTGAGAGAATAGTTATTGGTGTGGGATTTGATTGCAACCCAATGGTTTTCACAGCAGATGAAAGAGGATTATGGTGAGTCAAATTTCTGAAATAAACTTTTCCATCATTTGGCATGTGTCTAATTTGATGCAAATATAAGTAGAAATACACTTCCATATGTATGCTTGCTAAAAGTCATCTGATATCCCAGGTCAATTATTTGTATGTAACAAATTCATTTAAGTTATATTCTTGCCCTTTGCTTAATCCCTAACAACACTCACAGAACTTGGAGCTTAGTCCATTATGTATGACATTACGTCTTCTATTGGTATCATACTTTTTTGTTTATTCATATTAAGGATGATCAAGTAGCTTATATGAAGAATCTTATATTAAGTATTTTTTACTTCTGTATCTATTGCTAGTATGTCATTTTTGTTACCCCTCGGCACTTTTCTGTTTCCATTCACGGTGTAAGAAAGAAAAGAACAAGACTCTCGCATTAAGGTCGGTGTTTATCTGCATATGGTGGTTACCTTTGATAAGTTTGGAAATTAATATTTTTTTAGACTGCTTAAATGTTAAATTCTGTATTATAATCTTGAGATTATTTGCGTAAGAAACTGTTGAAGTTAATTGGTGTTATCTGTTTTTGTCATCTTCAGGAGTTTCTTGAGATTCCTTGATGAGAGAAAAATAGCAACTTCTAGTTCAAGATATGGTTCGCAGGTATACATGTTTAACTTTCGATACTTTTCTTCTGTTTCGTAGGTTTGGAGAGTGTTGTCATGGATATGTCATGCTTATTGGTGGGCATTGAATACTTGTTAAGGTCGGGCAATTCCTAATTTTTCACTTTTTTTTATTTTTCCAGTTTTCAGAAACATTTGGAAAATTTTACAGCCAATCAAAATATGGGACGAGCAATGACACTTCTGAACCTTCAAGGCGACGTGGAATCGCCCATGAAAACTGCATCAAGTACTATGTTGCTCCACCCATGTTTGCTTCCGTGTTTTGATCTATATCATTATGCACCTTGTGTTTGATATATATAAACATGATCAAGGCCGTGACCCTTTTCTCTTCTTTCATTTTTCCATTTGAAACTCTAGTTCTATTGTGGCAATGAAGAAAGCAGGGGATTCTATATCGACCCGTTTCAGCACTTCTGGTTAGTTCAAGTAGACTCGACTTTTACATTAGTACATATGAACGCACCTATTTATAAACCAATCACCTATTCATTTCAGGATTGGATGGGAAGGTAGTTATATGGGATCTAAAGAACCAAGAAGATCTGTCAGAATATTTTTGAGTTCGAGAAAATACTTGCAGCCCAGTAACCAGTCGGGGAATTATGTTTTATGGGATGATTTAAAGATGCTAGTGAAGTACAGTTTATTATGAACTCGTAATACCTTGGACAAGTAATAAAATTGCTTGGTAGAATAGCTCTCTTTGTACCCAATTTGCAAGAAACTTCTTGATCTCGACTATTTAAGCTTGTTAGTTTTTTTTTTTTTTGCCCCAAAGATCCCATAAAATTACTAATGTTGGCATTCCCAGTTTTTTACCTTATATATGATTGAAGGATGAATATTTACTTCATTGTTCTATTTTCCAACTTAATGTGTTCTAAATTTTATCAATTTGGGCACACGTGATTCCGAGTCATTCGACATGTGGAGTTAGGCCACCGTAAATGTTCTCTGATCAGCACACGGAGTTATTCGCATATTCTAGTTGTCTAGTCAACTATCAAGTTTCGTCCATCTGCATCTAAAATATCAATTTGGGTACACATGGTAACGAGTCATTAGACACATGGGGTTAGATAAGGGTAGACGCTGTCTTCGTTTGGCATACGTGGATGTGTTCGTATAGTCTTTTTTAGTTAGTAATCAAGTCTCGTCTAGTGTGTCACTGGGATTCAATAGCAATCAGGGCACATGGTATCGATTTATTTGGTACATGTCGTCAAGTTAATGTAAATATTGTTTGATGAGCACACATTAGCATCCTATTGTTGTTTAATCAACAATCAAGTCTCGTCCAATCAATGCCTTAGCATTCAATTGCATTTCCCATTATCGGTCAACAACCATCTTATTGTTCAATTAGCATTATCAATAATCAATCACACCTTGTCGACTTGACATCTAAGCATGTTTTATTAAATAAATCAAACGATTCATCTTGTTATCGTCCGAATCTTGTCCGGTGCAGAATAATTCCCAAATTTTTAGTCAATCTCTTTCGAAATAAGTTGCTTATAAGTATCTTTTATCGTTGTCCAAACATATTCAAAGCAGTTTGAGACTTGAACAGTGTTCTAAAAAACGCGCCTAGACGCGAAGCGTGATGAAAACATTTCGCTTTGAGTTTAAGCGAAAATTAAGCGATCAACATTATTGTTGACCGCTTAATGCTCGTCTAGGCGCGCCTAATCTAAGCGAAAATTAAGTGGTCAATATTGTCGTTGACCGCTTAATGTTCATTTAGACGTGCTTAAGGCGCGCCTCAGACTCAAATTTTAAAGAGACCCAATTTTTTTTTTTTTTAAATAAAACCTATAGTCCAGACTCAATAGCCAACTATCCCTTCAAATTTTAAAAACTTCAAGATGTGAAGCGTGATGAAAATATTTCGCTTTGAGCTTAAGCGAAAATTAAGCGATCAACATTATTGTTGACCGCTTAATGCTCGCATGGCGCATCTAGTCTAAGCGGAAATTAAACGGTCAATATTGTCGTTGACTGCTTAATGTTCGTTTAGGCGTGCCTAGGGCGCGCCTCAGACCCAGATTTTTAGGAGACCCAATTTTTATTTTTTTTAAATAAAACCCACAGTCCAGATCCAGTAGCTCACTATACCTTCAAATTTCAAAAAACTCCAGACTTGAGAACTGAGAAGATGGAAGAACGACAAAAAATATAATACTTTAAAATGAATTGTAATCCGATAAAGACTTAGATTAGATAAGATTTAAACTACAAGTTATCTACGTTATGTAATTATGATTTTAAAACTTATCTTCATGTAAGAATTATTAAGTAAATATGGTATTTTATAATTTTAAATATTTGATATGTGTTATTGAATTATTGAATTTTTTTACAATAATTAAAAATTAAAATTAAAAAAACGTTTTTTTACGCTTAAACGTCACTCAAGGTCGCAAACGCTTGTAAAGCTTGAAAGCCACCAACCCTCTACGCTCTTTACAACATGAACCAAATGACACTGTACAAAGGATAAACCTTAGCTATGTTCTCTCTACTTCAGTTCAGTCCCAACCCAGCCAGAATGTTATCCTCCGCCCACGCGCCGCGGCTGGTCCGCTCCCCTAGCCACCGTCTCCTGCCTATAAATAGCCTCCACACCGCTCAATCATCACCCCTTCCCACCACCACCGCCGAATCCTCCCAAATCCTCACTATCCGCAAATCCCTCTTGACAAAGCAGACCGCTGCTGTCGACCTTGCCAAGTCCTTCCTCGACCGCATCCGCCGCACCGAGCCCCATTTGAACAGCTTCCTTTATGTCTCTCCTGATGATGCCATCTTGAAACAGGCTGAGGAATTGGATAATAAGATTAAGAATAATGAGAAGCTGGGTCCGCTTGCTGGGGTTTTGGTTGGAATTAAGGATAATATCTGTACTTCAGATATGCCCTCTACCGCGGGGTCGAGGATATTGGAAAATTATCGTCCGCCATTTGATGCCACGGCAGTGAGGAAGTTGAAGGAGTCTGGGGCTATTGTTGTTGGAAAGACGAATTTGGATGAGTTTGGTATGGGGAGTACTACCGAAGGTTCTGCTTATCAAGTTAGAATCTTTTTATTACTCGATGTTCTTTTTGAAATAAATAAGTTCAATATTGGTGTGTAATTCTGAAGTTTGGTGAGTAAGATGTGAATTTCTATATGTGAATTGAACATTGAAATGCTTGATTGGGGAGTAATTGGAATTGAATCAGGCGAGTTTTTAGAGGTTTTATGACATTTTAAAAATGTAGGATTTTGGATAACTTTCGTGAAATTTCTCCATGGATGAAAGTTTGGTTAGATTTTATATTGGCAAAGAAACTTTGTAGCATATGGTAGCGCAGTTGCATTGTATATTGCAATGCTTGTGCTAATTTCTGTGAGATGAAAAGGTTGCTTGGCATTTAATTATCTTGAGTTTTATTTGGTAGAGATTGCACGAAAAGTTGAAATAGTGTGTTTGCAATTGATACTTGAAATAGTTCAACCTGTTATAATGTCTTGGTAACTTCCAATCGTGGTCTATACAATTGGTTTGTTGCACAGCTCGATTGCAACTTTGTACTGTTGTAACTATTGTACTAGTGACCTAGGTGGTGTCTAAAGTCTGTCTCAGGTGACGGTAGATTTCTTCTTCATAACTGGTGACAGCGAGCATAATAATGGTACATTGGGATTTTTACTTTGTACAATTACTTTTTCTTAGTGTCCATAAACATTTAGTAAAAAAATTAATTGGGATGAAGAATTAGCCTTAAAGTTGATTACTTGTTACTGAATTTGGTTTACTGAGGTGATACATCTTCGTATTCATTAGGTGACAGCAAATCCTTGGGATTTGTCACGGGTCCCAGGAGGATCATCAGGGGGCTCCGCTGCTGCTGTTTCTGCTAGACAATGTGTGGTATCATTGGGAAGTGATACTGGTGGAAGTGTTAGACAACCAGCAGCCTTTTGTGGTGTTGTTGGATTGAAGCCAACATATGGGCGTGTTTCTAGATATGGGCTTGTGGCATATGCATCTTCTTTGGATGTTATTGGATGCTTTGGTTCATCTGTAGCAGATGCAGGGATTCTCCTTCACACAATTTCTGGTTATGATAAGTTTGATTCCACCAGTAGTAAGCGAGTAAAGTTCAAAATCCTTAAATCTTTATAATTTTCAATTGTACTGCATCATCAACTGATTTGAACTTAACTTTTGTATTTCAATACTACTGAGTCTATAATTAGTTAGGTGTCAGTTTAACAAGAAAAGAAATTGAGATTATTTGATAAAATAAAAGAGAAAAGATGATTGGAAAATATAATGTGATTAGAGCCAAAGACTGTATCTACATATACACTAAATCTGAAATTTATTTACAAAACTCTAGGCATTTTTGTAAAACATGTCAGTGGGGTTTGTAATTGTCAAGCCACCTGACATCAGGACTTGTAATTGTCTAGCAAAGTTAACTGTCCCTTCCTCCTAGAAATGGACAGAAACAGAAAAGAAGAATTACCATAGCCAGGTCAAACACCTGGTGATAATCTCATCATTATATGAGTGGAATAGAAAAAACTGAATAAACCTTGATAAATTAGTTTGTAAAGATCTTGTTGGAAGCTATACCTTTTCAGGAAGTACCTGACTTCACGTCCTTGTTTGCTGGGAAAGATTACTTGGAATCCAAACCCTTAAAAGGACTGAGAGTTGGTGTGATCCGTGAAACATTTGGTGATGGGGTTGATCCAGAAGTAATCTCTTCCGTTCATGGTGCTGTTACTCATTTGGAAGAACTAGGTTGCTTTGTGACTGAGGTAACCTACTTCCAAGTATTTTATCTCTCCTTTTGTTTTCATTGCTTAGCTAGAAAGTAGAATCAATCCGGTTCAGGGATTTTCTTTCAATATTCTCTGTTTATGTTATATCAGGTCTCACTGCCATCATTTTCCCTTGGGTTACCGGCGTACTATGTCCTTGCATCGTCTGAATCATCTTCTAATTTGTCTCGCTATGATGGAATTAGGTGATATTCCATTCCTTTTTAAAAAAAAAAAAATAATAATAATAATTTAATGTTGAGAAATTTTAGTTGTCAATGGAAATAAATCTAGTAGTTTGGTAAATTGTTTTAGATCCACCATTTTTTATTTTTTTTGTAGATATGGAAACCAGGTATTGGGAGACGAACTTTATTCTCTTTATGGGTATTCCCGTGCCCAAGGTTTTGGCTCTGAGGTATGAATCGTCTAAATTTATCTTGTTTCTGTTTTGGATTTAATAACAAGTGCAACAATTGTTGAAAGTTCTTTATGATAATTACTGTAATTACTGATGTAGTAGTATTATTTGATTACAACATTACAGGTGAAAATGAGAATTCTAATGGGTACATATGCTCTTTCTGCTGGTTATTATGATGCATATTACAAGCGCGCACAGCAGGTAACACAGTACTTTATCTTTTAATTTTAACCGAGTAGCAGCAGGATTAAGATGACTTGGATAATGAATGCAACAAATGTGATTGCTTGATCAACAATTGGGACTGGAAGTAATTTGGTAGTAAATTGTCTATCTAATGTTTTTGACATTTGTGAGGTTGTGTTCTTATTTACAACGTTTAGCCCATCCAAGAAAATCTGTGATCATGGTAGTGTTTTAGGTGAGGACCATAATTCAAGATAGCTTCAAGGCAGCCTTGGAGAAAAATGATATTCTGATATCACCTGCATCTCCATCTGTTGCTTATAAGATTGGTATGGCTGTTATATACTCCACTTTTTCTGTTAGTATATTGTTCAACAAGTTTCTCCTTATTTTACGGTACCATTTTTGTTTATTTACTCGTTAATCAGGACTAATTATCCTTAATAACTTGGTTAATATGTCCAGGTGAGAAGAAAGATGATCCATTGGCCATGTATGCTGGAGATAAAATGACTGTGAGTCGCTCTAAGCTCTTTGGGTTTTTTATTGCAAGTGTTAACTTGTCGGTCATTGGTTTATGGATGGAGAAAGCCAACGACCTTCTCAACATTCTAGGAGCATAGAAGAGTAGGCTCTTAGCCACCTCTCATCTAAATACCATTTTTATATGAAAACATGGTATAATTATCTTTATATTTCCCTTTTCTTTTTCTGTTTTCACTTCTTTTATTTAGAAAATTCAGGTGGAGGTGGGGGAGGAGGTTGTTTCAAGTTAACTAAATTAGGTTATTGTGTGGCACTGTGGCTTGTGCTCATTATTGTGCTTACGAAATTCAGAAGATATTTCATCAAAACTCATGTTATTTACCCCCAACCATGCTTATAGATACAAAATTTATTTGTTGAAGATGATTCTCTAAATCAGTCAATTTGAGGATGAAGTAGTCGTGGCCTAGGTCTAGTTCAAGCAAGGTAGTTATTGAGTCTAAGGCAGGCTAGAATAAAGGCTCGGCTAGGGCATATCAATTATAAGACTCTTAATAGCTAGTGCGATAGATAGGATTAGGGAAAGGCTGGGGTGAAGAGTGCTTATGTCCACAGTTCGATTGGATTTCGTCGGCACAGGGTTCTGATTGCTGAACACAGAGGTTGAGGTTTTTTCGCTTTGTCCACCACTGCTCGCGCGGGTAACAATGTATTTTTACATGAAATTTGCTAGTGGTAACATCAAAAGATGTACATAAGGGGATACATCCCCCCTCACATGGGGGTGGGACCCACTTGCATAAAATATTTTTTTTATTTAAGTGGGTTCTACCCCCATGTGAGGAATATTTTATGCAAGTGGGTCCCACCCCCATGTGAGGGAGGTGTAACCCCTTAGGTACACATTAATGTACCATTAACATTACTCTTTTTACATCACTTCAGGTTTACTTCTTTTGTTAGGTCTCAATGTTTCCGCTATGATCTCTCCTCTTACCCACAATAGGATGCCTCAACTGAATTCCACTTCCTTTAGTTATACTGGTGCCTTTATTCATTCCGGTGTCTTCCCTTCACTCTTTCCACATTGTTGCTTGCTAATTGTAACCACTTGTGCCACCTGAATATCCTTCCCATGTGAAAGCGTATGGAGGCTTATCCCAATCCTAATTCCTCGTGAATTCAAGAAATCATGACAATCAAAATAATGCTCCAGAGAATCGCCAATTTGGGTTCTCCTAATGATTAAGAACATGCGCAAGGGAAATTCATACGAGCTGATATCAATTTTTTTTGATAATTTCATCCCTGATGCAGGTCAATGTGAACTTGGCTGGGCTACCTGCTCTGGTTTTACCTTGTGGTTTTGTTGAAGGGGGATCCACTTTCCTGCCTGTTGGTTTTCAAATGATTGGAGCAGCGTTTGACGAGGTCGGTGTATATTCTTTTTTATTGAAAATAACTGTGGTTCTTAATAAGTGTAAATGGTTCGTCTGTCATGTTGTTTAGTTTGTCTTTCTTTGGGATTTCTTACTAATAGGGTCAATCCATATCAACCCCCAAGATTGTTTTCTATAATAAGCATTTGTTCTTTAACATAACATTAGAAGTGCAAATGACTTGCTTATTTATGCCTGGTTTGCATTAAACTATGTTGCTGCTGCTGAAGTGAAGACTCATGTTTATAGTAATAATAATTTTATTGCAGGAGAGGTTGCTTAAAGTAGGCCATATCTTCGAACAGACTCTTCAGGGTTCCTCTCCCGTCCCTCCGTTGGTAGCAGAGGAATTGACACGCTAATTATCATTCGACATTGCATGTCAAGGGAACAGAAGCAACTCATTAAAGCTTTGTTTTTTAATCAACTCTAATGTACAAGAGGATTTTGGATGTGTCAACCTGATGATTGTTATTGTGGCGAACGATTCATAGCACATCACTTCCATGCTTCATAAAGCCATCGTAATACAAGTATAGGGGATTGGGTTGTTTCTCAACTCCGTTATCCCCAAGTGCATCAGAAGAACAACGCTTGTTTGCACACGATCAGGTGTAATCTGCAGTTAGTCATTTTTCGAGCATTTCATTGTACAAGTAGCTTAATTGCTAGCAAAATTTATTCTTGCTATATTCAATGTACAATGAATAAGGTTTTTATATAATCACTGGACGGTTTTATCCTTTCATTACACGCTCAATAGGTTCAAGACATAAAATTCAATGCAAGTAAAAATTGGCTCAATAACGCTATAAATAATATAAACGTTTCTTCAGCCAAATGATATTCTCACAACAGCAGGATAAGGGTTCTGTTCATGAATAGATTAAATAAATACAGACGATCATAAAGCTCTTATTCAAAACACGAAAATCTCATCGGGTTGGGTCCATCTAGTAATAAAATCATTTCCTTCTACAGAAATCAAGAAACAGATCAAAGCCACATAACATTATAGGGGTACAGTAAACTTACCTCCATTTCAAAATATTATGTCTTCATCCTTCTGTGCAGCCTGGGATAACATGTCATGTGCTGAAACAAGAGAAATACCCTTCTTCAAAGAAATTTCCTCGGCGATCTGCTCCTCCGCAAATGCCTTGGAAGATAAACGTTGTCTCTCGAGCGCTCTCTTCTTGTAACCTTGTATCTTCTTCAGCCTGAAGAAATCCTCTCTTTCCAATTCATCTAGCTCTCCCTTAATGTAACTAATTGTATTCTCCAGCCGAGGCTTCACAACATTCTCCAGGGCATTGACCCTACGATTTGTGGTCTTTATTGCATCGTCGAGGGTTAAAAATGAAGTCTGCAGCGTAGCAAGCTCAACAAGCAATTCAATGGATTTCACATAGGCTGCACGGCAAGCCTGTATCTGTTGGCCACCTCTTGCTAACCCAGTCAAGTCATTCTTCGTTTCTCCATCAATGAAGTATTCAAATTTCGGAAGTTTTACACCAGCAACATTATCAGTGCGGGATCGGACTTTAAGGGTTGCACTCGAGACATTTTCAAGGATGCTGTGCTTGATGTTCTCACCAGCAACATATTTTGCCTCTGTTAAGGCAAAGGACGAAGTTTTCATGATTTCTCCCATTGATTCCTTAGTTGAGACAATCTTCTTGAGAATTTGCCGGAACTGAACAGTCAAAGCATCACTTTTCTTCTTGAGCAAAGCGTGGCCTCTTGTGGCCCCAACAAGCCGAGCTTTCACAACTCCAAGCACTGTAACAGTAGGAACAACATTCAATCGCTGGGTCTGTCCAGACATTTTGTTGAGATTTGCAGCTGAAAAGACAAAAACCTTGTCTTAATGGTCAAAGAATATAGTCCAATCCGACAATTTTCAATATGACATCATAAGCATGCAGACATCTACGCAGAATTGTATGCTTCTCAACAATTAAATCTTGAAGAACAATCACAGATGCTGCATGGTTATCAAGAGTAAAGAAATAATAAGGAGACCTGTTTTTGGATCTCTCTTTTATGGGGTTTCGTCTTCCTTTATACCTGAAGCAATGCAATATAAAGCTATAAGGAATATCACACAAACCATTCAACATCAAGTGGCACAGACATAGCATACAACCAGCCTTATGGTCTGATGCTTTGACGAGTCCAAACAATCCAACTTGTTCTTTTGCACACAAAAATTTAGGTTACAAATCAGAAAATACATGGAATGTTGTATTAGGGGCTTCTAATTCAAATATCTAACAAAAAATAAGACAACTTTGGTGCTGGGATTTGACTATAGAGAATTAAAGAATCTCATGAATCTTGAATAGAATTGTAGAATTTGGTGAATATAAACTGCCTAATGAAGTTAATAGACTACAACTAACCTACTAATTTTTATCTGCTTGGCTATTTTACTAATAGAACTATACTTATAAAATATAATACGGAAATTGCAAATTTATCGACAAACTAACAAAAATTCCAAAAACCATAAAATATTTTTACAGCCAATAATCTTTCTCTGTATTTCTAACCTAGTGCAAGTATATGTAACTCAATAGATCCAGCAAATTATTCCAAATTCCAAGATTTTAACAAAATCTGACTAATAAAAAATCTCAAGCACTTAAAAGTATCACATTGAGGAAAATAACAGAAAAACAATAACAAAGATAATGAGATCGCAAACTTATAAAGATCAAATACATGATAAAAATCATTAACGGATATCAATCACAAAAATTGACAAAAACGACGTCTTGAATTACTTAAACTACGTCTTTCAATGTTTAAGAAATGAAATACGCCATCATAATCATTAATTTCCACCTACCACACCAAATCTGCACAGATACACGTATATATATATATACACACGTACAGATAGACACACACAGATATTCATAGAGAGAGATACCTTGGTCCGAGTACAGATCAGCCGGAGATTCGCCGGAGGGGATCCGAATGCGACGCTGGAGGGGAAGAGGTTTAGAGAAGGATCGGAGAATACTCGCTTGGCTGTGCTGTCTCTTCTGATAATTTCATTATTTATTTATTTATTTATTTATTAATAGGTAAAAGAGTTAATTGCAATAATGGTTACTGAAGTTCCAGATATTTTTCAAATTGGTCATTAAAGTATTCGTGTGACCCATTAAGGTCATAACAAGTGTAGTAGTGGTTAGACCCTCACGTGACTCACGAACGTTAAAGCAATCCATTCCTTCTAATTGGCCTCCAGTTTTTAGCTCTGTTAGGATCTTTTTTTAATTTTTTTTAATGATGAAACATAGAGTTAGTATTAGAAGTAGCTGTTTAAAAAAGTTTGACAGAACGTTAAAGTGGGTCTCGTAAAAATCGTGTTTTATTTTGAAGTTTATAATTTCCTAATCATGCTTTCTAAAAAAATTGCGATCATCCGAATGAACCCCTTCGTTTAGATAACCTGAAAAGATGGCAAGTATTCTAATTTTAAGGGTGTGTTTGAGCCACATTATCTTGGAAGAATGTATTCTAGAATAATAGATTAATAGAGAATGTGTGGTTGAAAAAGAAGGAAAATTTATTGATATGATGGAAAATGTTATTTTATTGAAGAATATGTGATTGAAAATGAGTACAAAAATGAAAATGAAAATTTTAATGCGACTCAAGCAGAGACTAAGAATGAAAAAGATCATTTGAACGCCCGTAATTTTTTAGAGAGTAACGCATGACATGGACACGACAATCATAAGTTGGTGACAATGTATAACGGGTCGACGCCTGATTCGGAGTGATGACATCGAAGGAATGACTAATTATATAAATATTATTAACTTTAATGACCAAATGTAGCCAAAAAAATACTTTAATAACCAATTTGAAATTTCACTTAAACTTCAAGAGAATTTGTGAAATTGAAATGTTTGACCCAAAATTAATGTTTGTCTGGACAGGTGGATCAATGTGCCATGGATCGATGGCCAAGTTGCAGCTCCATATTTGGTCACACAATTTTCTAATTACCCTTTATTTATTTTTATCTTTCTTTTGTAACTGATTTTTCACTTTCTTTCTTTTTGCTTCATGCTATTCAAAATTTAAAATTTGATGAATACGGTTTCACAACATAAGACATGGCTCCACCGGTCGTGAACTTATTTTCTCGAAGAAAAAAATAAGATAAAACAATGACGGTATCTAGAAAATAAACATAGTGTTCATCTTTTCAATGTCAAAAAACAAGAAATTCAAAAGGATTGTTTATTATTCTAAAATAAGGGATCTGATTATTGTTACATAAATCAGTTTAAGATGGCAAGAACGTTCCAAGACCGGAAAAATTATTACTTATTTTCAGAAAATTATGAATTTACCTAGGCATTCTGATGCACATGTATAGATCATAAGAGAGTCTAGATGCCAGATCCCGCCAGCCGCCTCTTAGTGGCATTGGAGACCGACACTTGACCGAGTTTATCTGTTTCTGTTGATCGCATTCGTTCTTGTAGTGGCATATAATGCCGTAGCCAAACGCCAGTATACACCTGGAATGCAAAACGAAGAATAAGTTGCAGGGAAATTCTCGTTCTTTAGCCAAAAGATCGATGGAAGGGGGTAAAAACTGACCTGCGCCGGTCTCATTATCTTTGTATCAGGATCATCCAAAGACTCGCGCCAGTGAGATAAATATCCAGCCATTCGAGGAATTGCAAATAGAATAGTGAAGAACTCGGGGGGAAAACCCATCGCCCTGAATTGTTGTAACGACGATATCAATGTTAAAAGAATTTTCGTAACAATTTCCCCCGAAAAAGGAGCAAATGCATTGAACATTCTGTGCATACCTATAGATTAATCCAGAATAGAAGTCAACATTTGGATACAACTTCCTCTTCACAAAATACTCATCTGATAAAGCAGCTTTCTCCAAAGCTATGGCCACCTGCAAATGACATGAATCAAGATCAGCCATGTGTAATTATGTCTGTTAATGCTTATATATAAGTTGTCGTGATTTTAGACTCACTGTGACATTTTCATGTACAATATATATTTTTCTTCATTAAGCATGTAATTACCAAAACAATGACCCATCTTCTCGCTGACAAGAGAACCACGGCCATTAAGACTCTATATCAATGGTTTACTGTAATATTTATCTTACGTGTATAGAAAATCGAGTCAGATCCAACTGCAGTGAGAAAGGCTGGCAGGATCATTTCCCCTTGAGTAAATTTGTGAAATGACAGAGAGCAGTTGATGGAGAATTAGGATGGATTTTAGTATATTTATTTTCCATTTCTAAAGTTTATTTTAGGAAACATAATTAGTGATTTAGAGTATTTCTTCAATTAGAATTAGTTCAAACCCTATATAAAGGGTCTATGCAATGCAATTGGAGACAAATAAAATTTGATATATTTCTTCCCCAATTTCTCTCTATTATCTCCCTCTTCTTTTCTCTTTTCCCCCCTCCTTTCTCTTCCTCTATTCCAAACAGAATTATCCAAAATGGACAATAAAGGGGAATTAGAAATTGTGTGACCAAATATGGAGCTGCAACTTGGCTATTGATCCACCCGTCCAGACAAACATTAATTTCACCAGAGATGGACTTTTAATCTCTGTTTAAGATCAGAAAGGCGAAATTGGGTCCTTGAACAGTTCATCTTCAATTACTCAGTTGATTTCTACAGTGATATTTTAGGATGTTAATATCAGGCATAACATAAGCTTGTCCCATACTACTTTTTCTTTGAAAGGTTTCAACTTGTTAAAAACTCAATTACTTTTTCAATATAATCTAAAAGTGCTGAATCAATAATTCATTTAAATTCACTTTGAATAGACACAAACCCACCTCTATAAGAGGATCCCGGCCAACAATGGAAAATACTTCCTCTGCAAGATTCTTGATGATTTTTGCTCGAGGATCATAATTTTTATAGACGCGGTGCCCAAAACCAGACATCTTACGCTTCCTAGAGAATGTGGAGTAATATAAGCAAGTGAACTGCAGGAGTTAGGCCATGCATAGGAGTATTTGGAATAGCTTCTGTCAGACTACAATACCTACCGGTTCTTTACACCTTCAATGAACTCTGGTATCTTGTCAATACTTCCAATCTCACTCAACATCTTAAGCACAGCCTGAAGCATAAAAAAATAAAAAATGAAAATGAAAATTCATTATAAAATTTTGTAGGAGCAACTACACAAGCGATAAAATGCTGATTACCTCATTTGCTCCACCATGAAGAGGACCATACAGCGCCCCAACTGCTCCAGCAAGGGCTGTGTATACATCAACACCACTACACAGGCAGATTCACAAGGTAACTAATAAAAATGATCATTTTTGAAGTAGACAATAAGATGCATACCTTGAAGCAAGGTGGCGTGCAGCTGCAGTAGAGCAGTTCATTTCATGTTCTGCATGTAATATGAAAAGAATGTCCAGAACTCGAGCAAGCCGAGGATTGGGTTTATAAGACCTATTACTCCTGTATGTTTCATAACCAAAATCTAAGTTAAAAAGTAAAGCCCAAATTTCTATGGATCATATTATAGCAGAATAACTTGGTGTGGGAAAGCCAATTAAACTGGATGTGAACTTGTTTGTGTTTAACCTAAGGATTAATCTATGTGTACATAAATGTACACATAGGGGCTCACATAATGTGAGTGGTGTGGGCCCACGATACTGTAGCATGGGCCCAACCCCACTCACATTATGTCAACCTCTATGTGTACATTTATGTATACACAGCATGACTCTTAACCTAAAGTGACTATGATTCACCACCATCCTTTGCCTTGAAAAGAAAAATTAGATACAGAAAGACACTCCAACTAGACCAGGAAACATTCTCAGACTGTGTTTACTCGGTTATTATTGAATAAGAAAGAACCAAAGCAAGGAACAGAACATACAATGAATCAAGCATGTACAAGAAGTTCTCCGTGTATGAGAGGTTGCTGGATGGAAGAACAGGTGACCTTCCAGCCATCCTCAAGTAGGCTGCCGCAGCAATTGTCGGGGCCTGCAAAGTGAAAACACAATGAGTACTCTTCCACTGCAGCCACCAGAATTCGTAATAACTTGAACAAGCAGCATCTAATAGCTTGGCTAATGTTTTAGGCGATCAAACATAAGTTCAAGTGAAGGGAAAAAGGGAATAAACCTTCCCAAGTATGCGCACTATTTGTTTATCTCTCACTTGTTTAGATTTGTATATATCTTGGCCCTGTACGAATATGAACCATATCATCAGAATAGCAATATTTGGCCATATTTTTATTCTTTGGAACATGACAGCCAAATGTAATAGCAACAAGATAATGATCCACCTAAGTGGGGATGGTGGACATGGGTAGCAACTTTTCTGAAGCAACACAAGCAGCTTAAAGCTCCTAAGAGTTATTCACAAAAGACAACTGCTAAAAATCTTGATGCTACTAATTTTTTAGAAGTTAAAATGTCAGAAGCACGTGTCTAAAGGTAAGTAGCTTGGACTACCTATTCTAAGCAATGAAAGTAGGGATCACCAGAATTAAAGATCGAAAAAAAAACCTGCATATTCTAGATGTGTGATAGGCACCTTAAGCATGGGGAATTCAGCGTTGACTCCCACAATCAGGAAGCCAGTGTCAGACTAATATTTAGCCCCTGTTTGAGCCCCATTTTGGTGAAAAATGAATTTTGTAATAGTGATTTTTTGAAAAATGTGCAGTTAAAAAGGAGGGAAAGTTTTCGATTTACGTGCAAAATTATTTTCTTGGGAGAATATGTGATTGAAAATGAGTTTGAGGAAAAACGAGTTTTTAGAAAATGAGGCTCAAACAGGGCTTAATGGAAAAGAGGAGTTCTAAGAAATTTAAGATCATTAAAAAACTGGCTTACTCTTAAAGCTGGATTGGCATCAGGATGATAGATGGAAAGAGCACTCATTGCACTGACGAGCACACCCATTGGGTGAGCATCATGGGGCATTGCTTGTATAATGTCCTAAAAAACAGAATCAAAATGCATTCAGAAAATTTGAAGAAAATATTTAACCTGCTACAGATTGCAGCTTCTTAAATTCTAACATGGCATTATTAGATCAAAAAACAGGGGCAAAAATTAAAACTGTGCATCGTGAAACTCGAAAAATGTTTTGTAGCACATTCCTACTTGCACTACAACTCAGTGAGTCACAACACTTACAAATCTACACTGGTACTTTTATCTTCCCCAAATTTATTCTTCAAATCTTCATAACATTTACAATTAGTTGCCAGAAATGGTCACAATCTAATGCAGTTATTGCTCAATTCAAAGGACAGCATACATGACCTATAGACGTTTATGAAAAAACGGTTTTTTTTTTTACCATTTGAAACATGACATATGTATATAAACTCTCAGGCATTCGTAAAAAACAAGATACCATTTAGTGTCAGTAAGATCAAATTATCAACCCAATATCATCACTCAACATCTGATCAAATAGCATAGACTGACAAAATATTTGAGATTTCTCAAAGATTAAAATCCTGTCTTCCATGCTCTATATAGTATATCCATTGGTCTGGTAAACCAAGGTTTTACTAATAATTTTAATGAGCATGACTCAAAAGCTCATCCTGGGATAAGATACAGGCTTTACCAAAATTCCTTGTGGAACAGCTGAATGCTGCGAAACGGCAAACTCCCAGTCTGCTAATTGACTTTCAGATGGTAAATTCCCATACACTGCCATCAAAAGGGGATAATGAATCTAATGTGTAAGTGAGTGATCAAGTCCAAAAGAGTGAAAAACATAAATAAATAATCAAATCATAAAATTCATTCACATATTGCCAGTCACATGGAGCAAGCAAACATAAGAAGTTGCTATTCCCAGCTTCCAGCACTAAAATATCAGATTTTACAGAAATCTGAATGTTATAGCACATAAAATTATGACTTGCAAGTATTGATCTTCTTGTCTCAACCAAGAAAAGCTAGAATGCAATTATCCATTAATTTCAAAAAATGTCAAGGGCAAGCTTGGCTGACCTCAAAATTAAATCAAAGTTCAAAAAAGGGAAAGGAAAACCGTAAATGAAGGCATTAAAACAACTACATGCATACATTTGCCATAGTGCATCATAAATATAAAGTAAACAGTATAAGATTCGAAAAAAATATTCATGCAAATGTGTCAACACATAAGTTGTTTACTCCTCGAGACACACAGGAAATCTAGCAGTAACTTACTTAAAAGATAAGCCACTTCCAGAAAGGAACTCCCCTCAGCGAGTTCCTCAATTGGATAACCCCTGTATCTGAGAATCCCTTCATCGCCATCTATGTAGCAAATAGACGATCGCACAGGAGCAGTGTTAAGGTACCCGGGATCATAAAGCTTGATCCCCTTGTCATTCTTTCCCGTGGTTATCTATATTACTCATTTCCATAATTCCATCAGTAATCGTTAAAAATAACACGAACAAATACAATTATTTCAAGGTTTAATTTTTCTTTCTGAGTAATGTAAGAAAAAAATTAGAATTACTCTGCTCGAATTCCTCAATTTCATTAACAAATTTGCATCGATTTAATCCAATTAAAACATAAGAACAGTAATAAAGAATTCAATATCAAATTACCTTTTTTAAGTCCGTAGCCTTTATAGTGCCTTCTTCGGAGACTTGAACCTGGTACTGCTTACCAGTTCGATCATCGACAATAGTTAACGAGCCTCCAATCTTCTGCGGCGGCGCCACGGCAGCCGAGCAGTTGGAAGCTTCGAGGATCCCCATGGAAACCACATCACATGGATTAATTGAAGCCGAGAGGTGAGCCGATAGCACAGCCAAGCGGCTCCGAGCCACCACCGAATGATTGACACTCTCCATCTTCTTCTCTGTTCACACTCCTGTTGTCTTGTGAAGTTAAAAGGCTCTTTTCTATTCTTGCTGATCTGTTTATAAATGTCAATTTGATTTGCCATCACCCATAAATTTACAGTCAGGGTCCCTGAAGTTCAAACAAACTTTCAAATTGATCACTAAAGTAATTTTGTGACCCATTTAATCATTAAAATTGACCATCCTCTTGACATAGTATTTGTTTAATTTGTATGTAGACGTTTGAGGACTCCACCCCATCGAGAGCAGGACATCAATCGAGACAAATCTAGAAGCAAATCTATACTTTTTTGGGACTTGCCTTGTCTCAACATCTAAATAAATGAAAGGTGAAAACCCGAAAAAGAAACAACACAGCCTTTTCAAGAAAGTTTTACTTGGTAGACACTGTCTACCCATTCGAACAATATTCTAAACACAAAAATTTGCAATTTCACGCCTTTATCCTATTTTAACTTTGTTTTTAACTCTTTTGCAACTAAATGATGAAAAATAAGATAAGGTTAAATGGATTGAAACATACATCATGTAGAACTTACAACTTATAATTACTTAAATTTTAATTATGTCACTTTCCCAAACATGCACGAAACGAACATGAAGTTTCCTTTTTAACATTGATTTACTTTAATTAGTCACACAAACAGTTCAACGACCAATTTGAAATTTTACTTGAACTTCGATGACCATTTGTGAAATTAAATGCTTGAAGTTATGGTTCGGAAAAACTACCTATCGGTTGAAACAGATCAATTTCGTGTTGGAATTTAATTTGCATGTGAATACGAAACAGCGGTAGAGTAAACAAGGAAAAACGACGATGAACTTGGTCAAAAATTGTGTAAAACAAAGTTACATTTATTCGTTAGCCGTCTTTGTGCCAAATGCAATAAAATTTACACTGATATCGTCGGAGATAGACCATCGCGCTGTGAATGGGTTATACACAAACCCGGCCATCTCATCGACCTGGAGAAAGGCATGGAAGCAAGCAAATGATCATTACATGCAGGAAAAAGAGAGTATACCCGGCAAATATCATTCAAAAGGACTTACAGAGATCGAAGCACGCTGAAGAATTAGGACTAATTCTTCAGGAGTAAGAAAGCTCGACCACTCATGTGTGCCTCTTGGGAGCTGGTAAGTTCAAAGGAGCTAACACATTAACCGGACAAAAAGCAATCATGAGAAGGGATTACAGATCAGTAAACGTACCCAATGTAAGACGTACTCTGCCATTATAATGGCAGTGGCATATGCTCTCATTGATCGATTAATTGTTGAGATGATAGTCGCTCCACTGGAACTGGTCAATTCCGACAAGGATTTGCAGAACTCGGAAGGATTTGCCACGTGCTCAATTACCTAGGTAAATTGCGAACAACCAGATGTATACTTTGAAATAGATGACAAAGGAAAGGGAAGTAAACTGAGATCAGAAAGAATCATAGAACAAGCGGAGTAGTATCTGCTGTGTCAAATGAAAGAAAAAACATATAATGTGAAAATATATGGCAAAACATTGACAATTTAGGGCCCTTTTGGCTTGGCTTTTTGTTTAAAAAATAAAAAAATAAAATAAAGCTAGTTTAGAGACTAAGAACTACTTTTGGGCATGTTGTGTGTATAATTTTCTTAAAGTGCTTTATTTGATTAAAAGAGTTTTTATAAGAAACTAACTCAGGGTAGTTTCCTCGGAAAACTTCTCTACAACAAGCAAAAGGAAAAGCTATGCCAATTAGGCCATTAGCGTAATTTGGTAAAGCTTTTTGTAGATTATAAGCTCAAGTGCTACAGAATGTGGGGATGAAAAGTGGATGAAAATTATGGGTCCTATAGAATGCGTGGATAAAATTAATGTTTGACCGGCTTATAAGTTTGAAAAAACCTTATCAAACATACTCTTACTCCATACCGTACGCTCGCGTGGTCTTTAGTATAATATGCTATTGTGTTTCTTAAGCAATCACGTCATCATATGGAAGTTGCTCCAGCATCAACACATTGACGTACCTCTAATGCAATTACAGCGTCAAATTGTCTCTGTTCTTCCACCAGCTTTTCTGTTGACACAATTGCAATATGCATCAGCTTCTGAAGAACGATTTCAGAAGTTCAGCTAGTAAAAGCTTTAAGAAATGAAGACTTTGATATAACTATGACCACATAAATGTCAGCAATAGCAATCAGAACTTTTTCAGGCAATAATACATGAAAAGCCAAAAGCTAAAACACACCCTTATGCAATGCACCAAAAGAATGATAAAGTAATTAATAAACTTTTCATGTCATAATGATAAAGAAAAGAGTCATGCCAGTAATTAGACGACTTTGTTCTACCATACTCAAAACATAAACAGGGATATAAGAAACACTCATGCACCAGGGAGCATCAAAGAAAAAAATTCAAATAATGATACATAAATAAAAATAATTCAAGTATAAAGATCATCAGAAAAATATGCTCATTTCCAGCAAATGGGCCACAGTCTAACATGAAGACACAAGTCACAGGATGTGCAATTACATATGAAAGATTGATTTGAATATGTGAAAGCAGTAAACAATTAATCAAATATTTTCAACCTTCATAGTCAATAAACAAGTATGATGTGTACCAGCTGTTGTGCAACGATAGTCTATGGATGAAGTTATAGGATCCAAATCCTGGGAAAGATATAAAATCCCATCAGTTTTCATACTAAATCCCAAAATGCAATCCAAATAATAATACTCTTAAGAGTACATGAAAGTTTTAACATAAACTCTTATGAAAAAGACATGTTGCATCATCCGGCAACCCTGCTTCTGTGAGCTCACAGACATTTCAGTGAAATAGGATATTGACAATGGTAAGAATAATGCATAAAAAAATGTTATTATGACTAAAAACAGAATCTAAGAACCATTTCAGAATGATGGATAGGAAAAACAAGCATATGTGGGACTTCTGAAACTCTCGTTGTATTTGGGTTGGGTATTGCAGTGTAGTTGTACTTCTGAATTAGTAGTAATATGTGGACATGGGTTTGACTCCTTCCCAATTGCGATCATCCAACACCGCAGAATCTGGATAGGTCAGTCATTTAAGTCGTCCAAAATTGAAGGATCGTGAAAGATTGCAGTGGAGGAAAGCAGGGAAAGAGAAACTAAAAGAAAACGAAAGGATAGTTGGTCATCATACTTTCCCTGCGCACTAGCAAACAAAGAGAAATAGTATGCACTTTTTTGCTTGCTTGTAAATTCATTCATCAGTAAAATGTACGAGATTCATATACTTCTGTTCTATAATAAAACATACAGCATGAAGTTGTGCGATCTTGATATTCTTCTCCACGGCATCGATTCCCATTACACTAGCTCCCATACGAGCCAAAGGCTGAAACGTAAAAGAAAAATTAAATAAGAAAGCTATCCATTCCTCAATTTTAGTACGCAAGTGTATCTACCAGCCAACTTGATAAGATCACGTTATGGTTCCAATTAACACAAGTGGCCTATAGATCTAAAGAGGCTCGACAGTGACGTGATTTGAGTAGAACAAGCCAGAAAGAGGACTATACCAAAAAAATAACATGAAATGTTCGGGTTGCTAACATCATAGTTGCTGTAGATACTCCAGTAGATGAAGCAATGAATTAAAGACAGCGCGAAGAAAAGGGATTAATGTAGTCAACCTTAAAATTATTAAGAATGAGGGTTTGTTGATGTTAACACGAGTGGTCTTAAGAATTCTGATTTTCCATTCCAAAAGAGAGAGAGAGAGAGAGAGAGCAATTTCATGACAGATTATTACAATGAATAATATCAGTTTGATGGATCGTCAAAACTTAAAGATGCATACCTCAGATATAATTCCCCCTCCACAACCAACATCCACAAACTTTAATCCTTCAAATGGCCGTGCAGAGTTTTGATCCTTTCTGAAACATGCACGAAATTATCAGCTTCCAATAGATTACTGACTGAGAAAGAAAATATTTGTGCTTGTCATAGTTTTTTTTATTTCTTTCAACAAAAACATGCAATTTTGCTGTGCAAAGGGCACAAGTGTTCAAATTTGATTCCGATTTGTTTTTCTTCAGGTTTAGGGCTTAAGAAATGGGCTTACTTAGGTCGAAGTGGGTGTACGTAATTAGATTTACCTAGAAAAAAGTTTACATATATTTACAAGGATAAAAAAGTACAAAGAAAAATGAAAACAAGACAAAATGCTTGGTTCTCAGTTTCAACACTACACTATCCAGAATCAATGACATCAGTTTTTGTCTATTACAAATCAGACAAACCCATGCAGTCTCGTTCCACTACCCTGATATATATCTATAGTCAGTACAAAAAATAACTGTTAACAATTATAATCTTATTTTGTTTTATTGTTTATTAAGGGTAGAATAGTCTTTTTAGTTTCCTTTATTTTAGACTATATATAGTCTCTTTATATTTAGGTTTTGTATTCAATTTTCATTATGTAGAATTAATAAAACCCTAGCCTCCCTTTTTTTCCTTTCTTTTCTTTGAATTGTTTAACATGGTATCAAAGCCGTTACGATCCTAAACACGTTAATCTTGAATTTCGTTCCCGACGAGCGGCCTTTGAGCCGCTCGTCCGGCTAGCAATTTTGTTTTCTATTTTTGATTTTCTTTTTTGATCTGAATTCTTGATTTCGTTTCAATCTTACCTCTGCCTTCCGTCTTTTCATAGTTTGTTGCTTGGATTCCTTTCACTGCTCAGGGTTTGCAAATTTTATGGGTTGGCATCACTCTAGGATTCTGGGTCGACAGAGTTCTGGTCAACAAATTCATCAGTTGGCATCATACTAAGATTTCTGCTTAATCAGCTTGGGCTTGCAAAGTACACATTCGGTGGGTTTGATTTCAGTTCGGAAGAGGCGTGATTTTTGCCGATTGGGTTTCTTCTTCAGGCTTCAGAAATTGTTGGATTGTTACCTTCTGTGGGCTGCCGTCTCTGCTCCATCCACTGTCGGTATTGTACCGGCGACCTGACCGTCGGATTGAGCTTTCCCGACTGCTGCTTCGTGCGCGTTTCTGTCCCTGTTTTGGTCTACTCTTGCTGCCCTTCGTGTGTAGCTTCTCTTGGCCGTTTTTGGGTAGTTGTTTTGTTACTCCAATTTGTGTGGTGCTGCTGTGTGATTTTCGACAGGCGAGTGAGGAGATGCAGGGATGAAGACGGATGGTTTTATGGTGTATGGGGTTTGGGAGAATTAATAGGCTATAGGTTTTGATTTTGGTGGTTGGCTTGAGTTCGTTGGGCCATTGGGTTGGTTTCATTTGTGTTGAGATTACTTGGGCCTTGGAAAATTAATTGGATAGTACCTGTGTAATGGGTTGAGAAAAAAAAATAAAAAATAAAAAATGTTGGCTTTGTATTACAGATTTGGTTTTGGAGTGGGCTGCTTTTGAGTGTTAGTTTGTTTGGGTTGCAATCTAGCTTCTTTTGTGAGTTGGTTGTGTTTATTTGGCTGTTTTGTGGGATTTCTTCCACCTGCAGCATCTGGAGTTTTGGCCGGTGTTTTGGCGTTAGAGCTTTTGTTGGAACATGAATTATATGTTCAACTAAGTTTTCCCGACAGATAGAACTCGCTGTGTGTGTCGGCACACTTCGTCAATTTCCTTTGGAAATTCTTACAGGTGAGTGAGCTCTCTGGAGTATCTTTGGAGTGGTTGAATCTTCGATTATCTTGGGTCACAACTCAGCATTTCAGGTGTAGGTTTCTTCTGGTCGTCCACGGTTGACTGAATTTTTGTCAACGTGTGACTCTTCTTCAGTGGTTTCTCGTAGTTTTTTATGGTTTCTCGTTGGTTCTCGTCGTTTCTTTGGAGTGTTCTTGAAGTGATTTTGGAGTAGTTCTTTGTTGTTCTTAGTCTCTCGTCGTCAGTACTTTTCGTCGTTGGTTGCTTTAATTTGAATTTCTTCTTCATGGGCACAAGTATTGTCATCGTCGTCAATTCATGATTGCAAATTGATGATTTTACCAGCATCAATTGAGGGGGATGTCAAGGATATTGAATAAGATTCCAGAGATCGTCAAAGATTGCGATTATAATATTTCCTTTTAGTGTATGATTACTTTCCTTAGTAGTAGATTACATAATATTTCTTTTTATATTTATTTCCTTTTACAGTTATTTGTAACCCTATAAATAGGGTCTTCTACATTGTAATATTAACCATGTGCTTGTGCTCGCTTGTGAGGTAAAGAAAAGACAGAATTATGTGTGTTTTGAGATTTTGTAGCTTGGCTTTGTGAAGATCTTATGTGTGTATGGGGGATGCCCTATGTGCTAGTGATCAGTGCTTTTCAACGGGGATAATTTTTTGAGGATCAAAAAGATTGGCCATCTAGCTCTAATGAACTAAAAATAAATTACTTCACCGTTTAGATGAAGAAACAATGTACTTAAACATTGCAAACCTCTTAATTATGCTAATAAGAGAATAAGAAACGTACTACATTTTAACATCAATTCTCATTATTACAATAGCTCCAAAATAAATAAAGATTACTCTAACTCAAACAACGAGGCAAAATAGATGATCAAAAATCCAAACTGTTTACTGTATCAATGTGGGCATATATATGCATATAGTACTTAAAAAGTGTCATCAAGATTATGGTAATTCTACCAACACAATTGAGTCCTACACAAAGAAAGTGAAGCTTCAATTTAGATAATGGCAACAGTGCTTGTTGAAAGTAGAACCCATCTCAAGCCATCCCAGTGAAGACCCTTGTTTTTAATAGATACTTCAGTAATCATGTGACAGAAATTCTTCAAATTGCGCGAAGGACTTGAAATGAGTGTAGCATTGGGCTCGTAGGGCATTTCTATGTAGCAAGAAGCTCTGTTCAAGCAATCTCATAGGGAACTGAAGCAAGAAGAACTATCGAGAATAGGGCCTTTCTTTTAGGCATAGAAGTCACACTGGAATGATACCTTCGGGGTTAAGCGATTGAAGTATTGAAGTCTCTTTCTTTTATGTATTGAAGTACGAGTTAAGCGCGATTGAAATACTCATTACTTCCTTCTCTCCTGTAGTAGCACTAGCACTCACCTGTTAGAAGTTTCAATCTATGGTCTCTATAGTATATATTAGTACCACCTAGCCATATATTTCATCGATTTTTTTCAAAATAACCTCAAGCTATTTGTACATTTTAAGACATGTAACCAAATAAAAACTTTTTAACAATGAGAATGGCATCAAAATTCAATATTTTTTTCTAGAAAGCCTATAATGTAGTAAATATTAACTCGATGAAGTAGAATAATTTCGTAAAGCATGAATAAAATTACCCGAAATGCCGGCAAAGAGTGGACCTGATGAAAGCAAGTCTGGTAGGGTTCATCACATGCAATGGCTTAAAAGGGCCTTCTGCATCCCACCTAAAATTCATTCAAAAAGTAAAAATAATAAACCAACAAAGTTACAAAATTTAAATAACATGCAGTGTCTTTGCTTAACAAAGGGAAAAAAATACCAGGTCTCAGCAATGGCCGAGAATTTTTTGAGCTCAGTTTCATTCAAGGAACTTTTTGAAGCTCTTTTAAAATTGGCAACGGCAGGTGAAGGAGCGGCAGCTGGGTCGATTGGATCTGAATATTGCCTTATTTGAATAAGAGTTTGTACTTCAAAATTCAGGTTCTTGAACGGGTTTGATGGTCGGGTTATGGTTCGGAGTCGGGTTAACAGAAGCTTTGAAGCCATTTTTGAAGAAGAAAAGACGATGGTTTTAGCCCTGAACGTAATTCTCTTCCCTTCAAGTTAGCAGTGAAACTGCCCGAACGGCCCAATACCCAACTCTTCGACCCGTCGGTTAGCCGGAGATGGAACGGTGGGTCCGGATTCGACGCTGGAGGAACAGGTTGGAGGTTTAGACTGTGAGGTCTTTGTAAAATGTTTGACCCAAATTAAAGTGGGTCATGAGTCAAGTCGGGCTTCATATTTGGGTCGCAAGATTTCTAAACCTACAATTCACACTAGATTTCGCAACTCGTTAAATCTTGACATCGACTAAATATTGTTACACAACTTACACTCTAACATGATTCTTAAGAAGAAAAACAATACGTCAAGTTAACAAATCTTAAATCATTGTTTTAACTTTATCCATATCTTTTATTATTAATAAACAGTTAAAAATTTGCGATATATAACTAATACACGAGGTCAACCAGAAATAATCAATCGCTTTAATGATAATTCGTAAATCCATGTTTAACGGCCATTATACGATGACGTTTGATGAGAAAACGAAGACTAGTTGCGAATGAAACACGAATTGAAAGTCTAACCAACAAGTTTTCGATGAGACATAATGCAAAATTCTCTATTCGACTCATAGATTAGTGAATCGATATAACAAACACAAGTCACTTCATACATTCGTGAATACAATTTTAATGAATTCGATCGAGGTAAACACTGATCAAGTGTCATTAGCATCTCAAAGAAGGCAATTTAGCATGCTAGATTGGATATAACTTGACTGTCATATTTCTCTATTCCATTATCCCGTTTAATTCGATCAAAAAGAGGTGTTTGATATAGATTAAAATTATATTTGTTAATAGATTGTGATAGAAATTTTTTAAATGTATGATTGAAAAGTTGGAGGACCCGTGAAAGATGATGTTAATATTGATTGTTTGAATTGGATTAAAATCGAATTTTAATCCGGACAAAACAAGGGCTTAACGTACAAAAATGCACAAACCAAACTAGTAATAAAATAAGAACCGTGATTGGAGTACAGGGACTTGTTTTACAGGTCCCTGCCCGGCCACACACATCAGGTGGGGCTGGGATCAATTTTTTTTATTTTTTTTTTAACACGTGTGAGATCCGCCCACATGTGAGTGCCCTGTAAGGCCTCGGTAAGAAGAAGCCCTGTACTCAGGGCAATTCCCATAAAATAATCCCCATGCATTACATTAGAAAAAAGAAAATGAAAAATTAATTACAAAAACAAGTACAAAATAGATTGATTATTGATAAAAGTGATTTGAAGTATTCACAATAAATGAGGATGACAACAATCATTGTACATGACACTGTCACTAGTGCCAATTTTTACAGCTTAACCTAAATTTAACGGTCTACACACAAAAAATAAAAAAAATAAAAAAAAATAGCGTCCAAATGTCATCTTCTTCGACGAAAATGTATTCTTCTTCAGCTTCCTCCCGGCAATGTGTAGCAAAAACAAAGTATAGCATTATAAAATGTAATTATTAGAGTCGAGTTAGGTATACTGTATTATGAGAACATCCGAAGGAAGTTGTTGGCATACGCCATTGGCTTGACATCAGGATGCGGCTGTAATTCATCACAGAAATTTCGCGTCAAATGTAATAACTAAGAATTCAACTTTGAATCGATATCTGAAAAAGGGTTTAAAGAAGTTACAAACCACAGCTGAAAATGTGACGATATTTGGTTTCAGCTCAGGGGCTTCGAACTGAATGAATGCTCCCTTGTTTCCCATCTGCATCAAGTATCAGATAATCAAGGGGAAATGGATCATAGTTAAAACAAAACCAAACATTGAAACTCAAACTTTCTCAATTCTTGAGCACTAATTCAGCCTCGAAAATGCTGAAAATTGCATTTGACACGGCAATGTGCAGAGATTTAAGGATTAGGCGTGTAAGACGAAAACAGATAATCAAGTTACCTGATCACAGTAGTTTGGAGCAGAAAAAACTGTTATAAGTTTACCATCATGCTCAATCTCATAGCCATCATTCTTTACTTCATGTGATCGGACGACTAAATCTGTAATATAAGAACATGTGAATCGTAGATGCAGTGTATAATACAGACATGAGAAAGATTCAAAACAGCCACTAAAAATTACCCAGGCTGTTGTCTTGCAAAAATCTTTTTGTTACATCTGCACCAAATGAAAGACCAACACCACGCTTACTTGGGCCCCGCCCTAGCTGAGGTTGCGGATCGCTCCACAGCAATTCGCACATTAACCCTGGTTAACATTAAACAAGAATAAATTAAGTCCACTTATATATAAATGTTGATATACATTTGGAGGTGATGTATCATCGTTTTGAACATATAACTGCTCAGAAAATTTTCGTGTATTCGAAAACTATATTGGGTGACTTGAATAATGTAGCAAAAGAAACCACAATAGATAAGTGAAGATGGGAAATAAAAAACTGCATTTGATGCTTACCCTCCTCCGGAGGCTCACAAAACCGATCAATTTCTCTGATGTCAGAGAGCTTGACACCATCTACACTGAAAAGGCCTCCGTGAACCACAATAACTTTTTCGTTTATCACATGAGCCAAAGGTAAACAACAAAATACTTCCGCAAAAAGTTCCACGAATGCATCGCTTAATTTGGATCTGATCTCACCCTCGAAACCATATATTTTGTTCATACTCTTGCTTTCATGGTTCCCTCGAGAAAGGTATATAGCTGAAAGTATAAAAATGTTGATGAGAAGCAATGCTTTATGCTAACCGAAGCTGCAGTATAATGCAAACATAGAAGAAAGTAGTACATAGATAGAATCCACTGTATGAAGTTCCAATTCAAGAGGAACTCCAAGAGGTGTAAACAATTCGCTACTAGAAGTAGCAAGATTACGAGCCCTTCGTACTATCCAGAACTTTCTGCCTAATTAGTAATTCAAACCTTACGTGACACTATCAAGCTGACATCCTATTCTAGAATGACCTATAACATTCAAAGCACGCAATCTAAAATTTGATCAAACATATCCACATTACAAAACATTAGAAATTATTTAACGTCTGTATTCAATTGTTGGATAATTTCTATAATATGCAAACACTGACAAAGATAAATAGACATACGACACAAGGATCTTTCCTCATATTCAAACATTTTGTTTGTTATTTAACTGCACAAGTGCAACCATTAGAAGTAATAATAAAAAAAGAAAAATAATAATAAACATATAAATTCGAAGGCTCAAGAACTAAGTGGTCACCTGATGGAGACATGCACTTGAATGCAAACAGCGTGAGTATGACCTCTACAGAAAAAGATCCCCTATCCACAAAATCTCCATTGAACAGGTATGGGTTATCTTCTGATGGAAGTCCATTGAGCTCAAATATATTTAATAAGTCATAGAACTGCGACCATGAAACAAGAGTTAAAAAGACAAGCATTGGTGATGCACGGTAAAATACACAATACAAAACAAAAAGTTAGAAAACATGTTATCAACCTAAAACTTGATATTGGACAGTGAGGTTGAACCAAAAAGGACAAACGAAATTGGTTATTAGTGAAATAGCAAAAAAAAATATCAACAACTAATAGTGAAAATGCTGTAGATGTAGCCAAACAAAGTACAAGTTAATAAATTAGACCTCCAAGTTAAGTGCTTATATTCGAACATGTTAGCTACCACTATAAAAGATACAGCGTTTATCCATTGCACCAGAAATACTACTTTTTGTCAAATGAAACAGATAAACTCAATGCATGCCTATGTATCACTTTATGCAGCTAACTACCCAAGTTTCGTCTACTTTGGTTAGGACTGCAATCATGTTGCTCCAAGTCCATACTACTCTCATGTCTCAAAACCAGATAAAAGACTCATCATTTAGACCCATTCTGCTGTAGATAAATAATTGAGTAATATTTTGACAACTAGTGCGCCTCCATAGACCACGGAAACAGAGTCAGCGTACACGAATATATTTGTTTGGTTAATAGACATTAAGTTCTCTATGTACATCAAACTAAAAGGTGATGCTGATCATGAGATTCTTCAGTAAATTATCCAATTAAGGAATCGTAATTACCTGACCATGTACATCACCACATACAGTGAAGTGCTTCCCATTAGGAACATCAATATCAACAAGAGATGGCAACACTCGCAGCATTTCTTTTGTTTGCAACACAATTTGGTATGCATATCTACATTTTGAAAAATTAATTTTCAGTTGAGATAATAATTTCTAAACCAACTAACAAACAAATAATGGAAGATAAACAAGAGGAAGACTATGAATAAAACAAAAGATTGAATAACAAAGAAAAAGAAACGAATCAAGGTGCCAAATGAACAGCCCCATTACCAAATCCCCATAGATGTGTGCACCACAAGTTGTATATTCACTGGATTTGACCACATGTTAAAGAATAAATGTTATGTGTGGAAAATCATTAACTTAACAAATACACGATTTGGACCCTATTCAAATTACAAAAGTTACAGTGCCACCAGTACATACCGTTTATGTAAACACTTCTGATTCTTGAAGTCATCCATCATTTTCTTCACGAAGTCCAAAGTTACAACATCGCCTTCCATTCTTGCACCAGCATATTGTGGTTCCACATCTGGGATTGAAACAGAACATAAACATCATCAACAGTTTCGTAAATACACGCAACTTAACATATATACTTCTATTTTTTCAAGAGAGTTGTTAAGTAAAAAGGTGTCAAACTTACAATAGAAGAATAAAATGATAAGATCATTAAAGAGCTTATCCTCAAGAGGTTTCAGCTTGTGAAGCTTTAGTGGAATCTGAATAAAGGAATTGTTCCTTGTAGAATCAGCTAAGATATTCGGAAAAACTTGGTCATACAGCACCATGATATAAAATGATTTTATGTGTTGTCTTTATCAGATGTTTTGAAAAGTAATTTCCAGTCAGAAGCAGTTATAATTCTTCAATCCACGCAAGCAACAGCAAAACATCTAAGCTCCACAAACCATTGTGTGGCTTCTCATCATGATAGAATGAAGAATTTTACTAGAACTTCAAAGAGCTGAAGGCTTTATTGAGAGTGCTGGCGCCTGGCAACAATCAAATCCTTAGCATGTTTCTCTTTCCACCTCTCATTTTCCTTCATAAAGTTTGCTTACACTGCTAAAGTCCAGAATTCTCAAGTCCAACCAATTTCACTTTAAACCATAACTAATTTCTCCAGGCACTACCAAAGGACACAAAAACACCCAAATCTAATATTTCTACTCTTTTCTGATTATCCAAGTCTTCAGATAATTCTATATCCATCTTAGACCCCTCAAATCTGAATTCTCCACCTTGTTGCAGCCTCTAAAACAGAATTCTGAGTTTTCTGCTATACCGATTTTGATCCCAAGTCTATAAGAGATGGGGCCCCTAGGTCATCCTACATCACTTCTACTATCATGACCAACTTAATGCAGAAAGAATAAGAGAAGAAAAATTGAGAGCAGAAGAAACATAATTAAAATAAATGCCTAAATTATCCAATTACATTCTCGAAATCAATTCACTTTACAGTAACTTCATTCCCAAACTTGCACACATTATAACTTAATAAGTCTATAAAAAGTCTGGATGACAATATGGGGCTAGTAAAGGAATAAATTATCAAGTACTCAACTCATGTGTGAGGCAATAGCCGTACAAGGAACAAACTATCTAGCTGTTTCCACATGATATTTCACAAAAGATGCAATAACCAGTAACCACACCAAGGTCAATCCATAAGGAAGTGGTTCATCAAGTGTTATTCTATCAGCCTGTATGCCCAGAAAAATCACACACAACACTTCTACAGGGAAAAAAAGGTGACCACTCATTTCTAATAGGGCAAGGTGGCGTGCTTAATTTAAGCAATTACACGTGATCCAACAGCAGTGGAGACATAATATTTAGTCTACTTTCAGAAAACCTTGTCTTTTGATTAAGCACTCATTTAGAACAGATATCAACAACTCAAAAGATCAAAAAATTGAAATCACCAAATAACTGATTTGTAATCTTTCCTTATTATGTAGTTTAATCTTAGAAGCTCAAACCTAAGTCAAGTGTTCGAGTCTTGGTAAAGATATTGTCTTTGCAGCGACCCTTCCAAAACGTCCCCCAAACCACCAATATTGTTGTCATAGCTGTTGCTGCCATTACTATGGCTGCTTTAGTCCCCACATAAACCGCCAATACAGCCACTAGTGCGACTGCCGCTGGTACAGCAATAACTTTCAGGGAAACAAAAGATGAGCCTGGGCTCATCCCTATAATAATAAAATAGGTAAAAGACAATTATAATACTACTAAGTAAAAGTGTAATTAATATATATATTAAGATGGAAAAAATACAAGTTGACATCGTCATATATTTTTCCTTCAGTCTTTATTTAACATAGCAATAGGTGAGCATAATCTGCCAAGGGGCAAGCAGACTCGAGTGTCCTTCATTTTGTGTTATCAATATTCTATCAAACCACGGAGAAATTCATATTTAGTAAACACTATTTCATGACCACATGATCCCATGTTTTGAACCACCGACCACAGCCAGCCAGTTCATATCAAATTTCCTAATATGATGCAAGAAAAGCAGAAGTAAAAATTGAAGACAGATGTTGGATCATTAAAATCAAGTACAAGAAACAGCAGAGAATTAATTGATTGGTCTTGAGGTCACAGCCACCTCAAAGGATTCAAGAACGTAGAAAACCATGAAATCACAATCTTCAAAAAAAAAAAATAATAATAATAATAAATAAAAATTCACGTTTAGATCCCAAAGCTTCAACTCTTAACAAATGTGTCTCCATCTAAGAGGATGGACAAATTTTACCCCATCAAGCAGGTGCAGAAATGTAGAAATGCTTTCATATATGTGTCCATGTGCATTTGTATTTATATCCTCCACACATTTACATCAAATTATAATAACAAATTGTTTCCCTCTACATGATTGACAGATCAGTTGAAAGAGAATGTCCCTTTTTCTTGCTTGCCAACTATCAGCCAACATGACCAGTATCCAATTACCACCTCTATAAGCTTCAATCCCAAGGCAGGTAAAAAGATAACCATAATGAAAATTACAAGACCATGGAACAATAGGTTTAGGCAACACATTTGTGTGCATTAGGAACACATAAGCCTTCTTATGTGAAGTTTAACAAATCTGACAACAAACAAAATATTGAAACAGTAACACTTAACAACAAACATGGGTTAAATTGCATCTAATAAAAAAACACTTGAGACATTGATTGGAATGACTAATGAGAGGTAGATGGAGCTATTTATATCACGTCATTCTATCATTTTAACAAATTATCAAGAAAGTGAACCACAACATACAGTGAGAATCCACAATCACGAAGAAATCTTACTGTAATATACTAATCAGTGGTCGGTCCAACTCTCCACTAAAATAGAAAAGAATTGATAGTAATAGTTGAACTGTTCCAGAAGATGCAAAAAAACTAGAAAAAAATATTCAAGTGAAAGTTGCATACCTATGGCATGATAATCAATAGATTCGGCTACTGAAACTTTTTCAGATAGAGGCACTGCGATAGCTTCTTCGAATTTTAGCTTCATCACAGCTTTCTCACATTCCTTTAATTTCTTGGCTGCATCTGGGTCATTTGGACATAATTTCTTGACCTAATTTATCAGCACAATAAAAATTTAATTTGTAAGAAGATTAATGCTTTGCTTCTAGTAAAACACATAGCTTCAACAAAAAGAAATGTGCCCTAAAAGGGGGTAGAAGCACAAAAGTCAATTTCATATAAGGTGGATAAACTATTAGAATGTGGATCGGCCACGAAAGTGGATTTCTGCACTATCAACTCAAATAAAACAGAAACTCTTCAACTTCTATCAATAGTTTTGAAATGAAAATTCAGATGCACGCCCATAATTAGAGGTGGGAAAAGAATAAGTAGCCTGAAAATGTTAATAGTATTATGTATAATTAGTGTCGTTGGAGATTGATATTTCCTCTTGTTGCTTTTTCAATTGTTTTTACAAACACCTCAACTTATGAAAGATTAATTCCACATTTCTAACGGGTCAAGTACGTGGAATTTCACTCTCTCTCTGCTCTATGAAATATCATCTTACAAGGTAAACTGCAAAGGTTCGTAAGCTTTCCAACTATGTCGCTTATTTCAATCTTCCCACAGGTTACTATGAATGCTACAATCTTGTTATCTGACTAGTTCATCTGTGATACTTGTTGAATGTGTTCAAACCATCTCATTTAGTTCTTAAACAATTTATCTTCAACTGCCACCACTTTATCCCAATTCATGAATATGTTCATTTCTATTCTATCTCGTCTTTCTTTTTGGCAAATTCATGTTAGCATTCTCGTCTATACCACGCTCAAATTAGAAATTATTTCTTTACTATCTATTGGGTCCCACATTAGATAACAGATCCCATTATATTTTCCTTCTAATTTATGGGATTTACCAAACATGCACCTCAAAGGCATGCTTCCATGAGTTCAGAATAATTACACATGTTCTAGTTCATTTGAATTAAGTGTGAAGTTGTTAGTTGTCTTCATGTACATTAAAGTGAACAATTTTAATTCACTACCTCAATCTGTATACTAGTTCAATCATACATTCTACATTCACCGGAAGCAAACATCACACTAAAACAAACAAAGTTTTAATCTTTGACCCATTGTAATCACAAATTCAAAAGTATACAATTACAAACAAAACAGTCAGGGAAAACCCACTTGTTGAAAGTCCTTCAAAGCTTCTTTAAACTTGCCCAATCCCAAACACGCAGCACCTCGTCTATAATAACCCTGTACAAATTAGCCAATCTAAACACATCAATAAATTTCTAAAGAACCCAGAAAACAAAAGGAATCAAATTTACTGTCCTATATTGGAAAATCAAAAACCAAGGAAAAAATAAAAGAACTTCACTTTGGAATATTTCGGGTCGATTTCAATAGCTTTTGTAGCGTCCTGTATGGCACTGCCATACTCTTCCAATTTGGTGTGCGCAAATGCACGGTTAGCCCAGTACACTGCATTCTCGCTATTCGCTTCTATCGCTTGCGTATACAAATCTATAGCCTGAGAATATTTATGAGCTGAAACAAAAAGCCCAAAAATTTAAAAGATCAAAACCAAATAAAAGTACAAAAAACAATGAAATACAGATACTCAAACAGGGCACTGGTGCTTAATTCTATCACCTTTGAAGGCTTCATTTGCGAGGAGTTTGAATTCTTCAGCTCGAGAAGTGTTTGTGGGCATTCCATTTGCCATGGTGGGGGGCATAATAGGAACAACAATACTGCAAATTCACACTAAGCGTGGGGTGGGGTGTGAGTGGTGGAGAAGAAAGAAGAAAAGATGGGGGAAAAAGTTTTGCCCTAGATGATTCAGGGGACACTGTTTATGTTGTTTGTTTAAGGTTTCGACAGCATGTGAGTATACTCTATTATCGTCATTCGAAGAACTCTTTTAAATATCACAAGAGCTTGTTTGTTACAGTTTAAAATTCAATTAAAATAAAAAATATAATTGTTATTGAACCTCACCCGTCTAATAAAAGTCAACAATAACAGTTAATTTTTCAATTTTAATCCGATTTTTATCTCTACCGAACACGTCCTAAATTGTTTGCTACGGTATCATTTCTCCAACACACATTCACTCAATAAAATATTCTACATACAAACCAATAAGGTTTCTTTAAATTTTAACAACACATTTCCTAAAAAATATTATTCAAAACTTCATTCATTCTCCCATAATGGGAGACAAACCGGGGCTTAAAGAGTTAAAATTTTGAAGTACTCCAACAAACTTTTTATATTTAACACTTAATTTTACTATTCTCAACAAATATTTATTATTTTTCTTTATATTATTTTATTGATTTCCTATATTGAAAATTGAAACTTTTTTAATGCATTTAATTATAGAGAGTTGGTTTGACTCTTCAAACTCACTCTCTAAATTAAAATGTTAATTTAAAGAGTTTATTAGAGGATGATTTTAAATGCTGACTCTTTAAAATAGAGAGTATCTCATGTTTAAAGAGTTTCTTGCAGATGCTCTCACAAATTTGATTATTTGTAAATTGTAAGGAGATGTTGATTTTTCTATTTATTTAGAAATATATTATAGTTATAATGCGATACTCATTGTTTTCAAAATATGTTTTTTTCCTTTTTTTTTTCAATCATACATTTTTCAATAAAATAATATCATATGCAAACCTAAATTTTTTTTTTTAACCACACATTCCCCATCAATTTACTGTTTCAAAATGTATTCTTAAAATAAAAATGGGGTTCAAACAGACACTAAAAAAATTCATAGTGTTAGAATGTTTGAAATAATTAATGTACAATGAGCTAACTCATAGTTCGAATTGAGACTTTGAATTATGTTAGTCTACAAATCTACCTCCTTCACGGTTAAAAGATCACCGCGTCTACTGCAGAAGCATATCTCCAGATGCAGTGAGAACGAGTTGAGACGATAATACCTTGGTGATCGCGAATAATTGCTCTTGCCTCTGTAATACCTTGTGCCTCACTCAAAGTGCCTTGATGATCATGGAAAAATGAAAATAAATTTATTTTACAGTTAAACTTTACATGTGTGTCTTGTGCATGTTATACCTCGAAGTCGACTAAAAAACTTAGCTACAAGATGTGTTGGAAAATATTTCCAAAAGCGTATGTATGTATGTATGTACAGGGGCGGACGCAGAAGAAAAAAGTTAGGGGGGCACACTCGAACTTGAAAAGAAGTTGGGATAAATTTTACACTCGAAAATTTACGTTAAAAAAATCATATCCCATGTAATTTTGCATCCGAAAATTTACATGGGATCTGACTTTTTCGGATGTAAAATTTCGAAAATTTTTGATATCATATTCCATATAAAGTTTCCTAATAAAATGATGAAAATTACATTGAGGTATATCGCAAAAATAGTAAATGTTAATGAAATAATTGAATTTTTTTGAAAAAATGCGAGTTAGACGTTTTTCTTTAAGACTCACGTTTAACGTATTTTTAACTATTTTCGATATCTATTTGAATTATTCGATATACCCATAATGTAGTTATCGAAATAAACTTTGAGATTACATAAGCAATTTGTAGATTTGATTAGCGTACAATTTTCGGTGAATTTTTAAAATTAGCATGTTATCGAAATTCAAATTTATTGTGATTTTGTCCCTATTTGGTGGAAATTAAAATCAAATTTGTAGTAAATTTTGATAAAAGTTAAAACAGTTATGAATTCTATGAAATATATTATTAAAATTTATTGTTAACTTTGATTTAGATTAAAATTTAGATTTCAATCGATACCAAATACGAAGAAAAGAAAAAAAAAAACTCAAAAGTTAGGGGGGCACGTGCCCCCTAGGACCCCCCGTGTCCGCCCCTGTGTATGTATGTATTAACATGAGAGAGATTAAAACGAATTAAGCGTGATTTGACTAATGGGTAATTATATTAGCAATATAAATTTTATTAAGTACACCAAAAATTTTAGTATTTTTTTCTTATTTACTTAATTAACTAAAATTATATAACTAGGATTTTAATATACTTCAAAAAATAAATTATTGCCTATTTTTCCTTTCTTTTTGTATAGTTGCGAGTCTTATGCCTCCGCGATATCACGTGTAAATGAATTCATCAATTTGTTTAAAACTTTATGGGTTTTGTTTTTCGATATTGCTGAAAAATTTTTATTGGGTTGACCATTAGTTCATGATGTGTTGAAGAGTGAAGATGAAATAATATAATTAGTATTTTTGTTCTTCTAAGAAACAAATTTCAATTATAATTTTATGGATGAATCAAACGATTTCATTTCATGTGTAGCGATGAAACTGAAAACAAATGATTGGCCAAGCTAGTTCTTTTTCTGCTTCAAAAATCTTTAATTCGTAAACTGTGGTGTCTGGGGTGGATGGTGAGGGAAAGAATACTTAAACATCCTGGTATTATATGTTAAAAAGTTTTGAGTATATTTGTTTTCTGATTTTCATACAACACAATGCCTTGATTTATCAAAAAGAAATTTGTTATAATTTAGGTGTGATCTGAATTTTTTGTTGAAGTAATTGAAGAATTCTAATTGAAGTGTACGTTAAGAATAATTAAGTTTGAATGCTATTGGAGTCTTATGTCAAGTTGAAATTCTCTTTTGGAAACTCATTGGGAGTTGAAAATTGGAATTGGACTTGAAAAAGAGTTCGGGATGGAAAAAAGAATTTTGGACAGAACCGCCCGGCGCTCGAGGTGGCGCCGACCTGTTTCTGGTTTTTCGCCTTTTTCTCTCTTTTTTAATTTTGAACTCAATTTTTTGGTATCATATTTCATCAACAACTCTACTATGAGTGTTCAGACATCCCCTACATGTTCCCTATAAATATTAGTCTCTTCTATACAATTTATGATGTGAAAATAGTGTGAGAAAAGTGATTACTAGATTTTAGAATCAATTGGTGCAATAAAATCTCATAATTCATCTGTCATATTTTCTTGTATTCTTTTATTCTTTTACTTGTGATCAAATACTTCATTATTATGACATATAACTTCAACATCTCAATCCGAGGTTGGTTTCATATCAAGTGGTATCGAGCGATACGTGATCCTTAATTTTCCAACAATTGGTATCAAATGTTCTGGGCATAATTAACACAACAAGTGGTATTAGAGTGCCTAGGCTTAGCAGTTCCGTAAGAGAAAAAGGTTTGATTTGTTCGAGATTTTGATTCCATGAAGTAGACATTCCGCTTTTAGATCGAAACACTAGATTTTCACTATGACAAGTTAAGATGCATGCAGTACTCACACATCTGGATTTAGATGATGCATTGCTGGGAATCGACAAGACGCCCGCAACTTTGACCACAGAAGAGATGTTACGGAAGGATAAGAAGACAATTTCTCACATTCATCTTCATCTATCAAATACTATTATTAGTGCGTTTTGAAAGAGGATTTAGCAGCAGCTTTATGATTGAAATTAGAGCAATTGTGCATAACTAAAAGTCTTACAAGTAAGTTGCATCTCAAGTAGCATTTATACTCTCATCGAATGATAGAAGGATGATCATTAGAAGATCATCTAGCTGTATTTAAAAGATCGTTGCTGATTTGAAAACTTTAAAAGTAAAGTATGATGAAGAAGTTTTGGCCTTGATCCTATTGTATTCGTTGCCCGTTTCGTTCTTCATTTAAAGACACGATCTTGTATAGTCGTGATACTCTCACCATAGAGGAAGTGTATAATGCTTTGTTTTTAAAAGAGAAAATAAAACATATGGTTTCAGAGGTCACAGATGAAGAATGCCTTGTTGCTCGTGGTGGTTCTGGAAGGGGTAGATCGAAGTCTAAATTCAGTAATTAGATTTGTAACTCCTGCAAAAAGAAAGGGTGATAAGTGTATTTTATACACTTATTTGTGCCACTAAACTAAAACAATTATCGTTATTTTAAATGATTTGAAGCTTAATTTTATATATATATTGTTTGCTAGGTGCATCTCGTTGAAAAACCATAGAATTGAAGAAAATTGATTAAAATTGGCTAAAGTGGACATAATCCAAAGTTTGGGGACTAAATCATAAAACGCTTATAGATGATTTGGACCTAGTATCGATGATTGGAGAGATTTTGGAGTCAATTAAACGAAATTGGAAGATGGAGTGTCAAGAAAATACAAAGAAAGAATCAAAATAAATAAGAATGAAATTCGAGGACCAAAGTGCAACAATTGAAAGATTTTATGCATGCATCTGCGCACAGGCAAAATCTCTCGTGCGCGCATGAGCTTAGTTTTTATTTACCGGGAGCAAACTACTTGAATGGCGCGCGGGCAAGGAAATACACGGCGCACGCGCACAAACCAATTCTGGGCATGAACGGCCAGATTTTCTGGTTTTATCCATATTCCTATAAAAATCGAATTTAACCTACTTTCTAAGGAAGGTGAACGGCATGAACGACTTAGAGCATATCAAATCCAAATTTTTACCACAAGAAAGAGTTTAGCACATTAATTCAAGGGGAATCATACAATGGTTTTGAAGATTCATAGCTCGGTTTAAAGATTTGAGTCAAGAACGTGGATTTTTCCTACTTCTTCCATCATTCTTATTTTCGGGTGATGTTTTTCCAATTATTGTTGTATAATTTAATTATAAAAATGTTATGCTTGTTTTTCATTGTATTGGAGGAATGATGAACTCTATTACTTATTTATTTTAATTTGAGACAATTAATTTAGTACTTCTTGATTTTTCTTGATTGGTTTTGCATTCCCATTGAACTATTTGATTGCTTGATCACAAATTAATTAGTAAGTTGCTTACTGTAGTATATGAATACTCACAATAAGTTTAGAACGCGACAAAATCAACACATGAACAATATGTATTATGAATAATATCCATGACATGTACAATCATGCGTGATAAATCTTGTAAATCAATACATGTTTTTCATATGAATTCGGACTAAGAATAAGATCGGGTAGTGTTAAACATATGTTTAATATATCTTAGAAAAGAATATTGAATAACAATGGATTATCGATTGTCTTGAATATATGAATTTACTAGATTAAGAATTAAGAATTGAACTACATAGTAGTAGGAGGATTCATGATTTCAATACAAACATTCACATATTAGAAAAACACTTTATATTTCTTCATTAATTTAGGATTAGTATAAAAAAATATACAAATCATCTTTTTTATTTCATTACACTTCGAATTTAATAGTAGCTATTAAACTACAAATTAGACATTATTCATTGTGGAAACGATATTCTTAACTCACATATCTTATTACTTGTACAACGATCTCGTACGCTTGTAGGTTTTGCAAGAATAAAGGGCACTTGAATAAGGATTGTTACAAATTGCAGAATAAAGAAATATTGGCTGCAAGTCGATATGGAAAGCAATCAAAAACTTCAGGTGAAACTGACCTCGCAGAGAACATTGTAAGTGAGGGAGATCTCTTGACTATTTTTGACATTGAGTCTAAACCAGAGGATGATTGAAGTCTAGATTCAGTATGTGTGTTTCATATGTGTCATAATAAGGACTTGTTTATTATACATGAAACCATTTTCAAATGTGTCGTGGTTATGAGAAACAACACACATGTCGGGTTGTTAGAATTGGTACGGTCAGATTGAAGTTATTGGAAGGGACAATTAAAACACTTGGTCGGGTTCGACATGTTCCGAATTTGAAGAAAAATCGCATCTCGTTATCTATCCTTGATTCAAAATAAGATATTCTAGATATAATTAATACAATAAAATCAGTTGTCAAAATCAAGTATTGAACAAAAAGAGAAACATAGCAAAATTCGAATTAATAAATAAATAATTAATTGCAATTGTTTCTCCAGCCCAACAATCTATGGAAAACTACAAGAAATCATAATCCGCGTAAGACACCACCTTGATGATCTAATGCAATTACAAATCCATCATAATTGAATCTTTTGGTACACTGTTTTGAGTACATTTGTCATGGTGTCTAGCCTCTATAGCAAAGTTCATTTTGACTAATTACTATTGAAGATCTCAAAAAAGGACAATCACTTGGTTAATCAACAATCAATTTCAAAAAATTTCTCACTTGCAAAATTAGAACATTCAACGTACGAATCATTCCGATTTTGTCTCATAAATTCCTTAAGACTCATAGAGCCAAAGTGTATGGAAATTAATAGGAAAAACATCAACATTTTTTGACAAGACTCTAATGGATCAAAAAGTAGTAGTTAAATGGGAGATTCACAATGCCATTTGTAGGATCTTGTTGTTTATGGTACCTTAAAGTGGGAGTCCCATTGATAGTTTAAATCTCTATCCAATCAACATTTTTAACAATTAGGCTGCCTTTGTTAAATAGAAATATCGCTTCTTCCGTTCCTACTGAATGGAAAATGCTTGCTTTTTATTCACATTCTTAATTTTTCTTATTTCAACTATTTTTTGAAAATTTTCATAGATTTTCAATATTATCATCATGAACAGTTATTTTCTTACTTATACATGCAAGTTCATAAATAAGTAAACTTTTCTTTCATAACTTATTTTAAACCTACATGGAGTAAATTGTATAAGGCATTCATGTGTAAAAAGTGTCATTAAATTCATGTAAACAAGTCTCAAAATCTTAAATCGATGAGAAATTACATGAAAAGAATCACTGGTGAATGAATATATTTTTTGAAGTATGAAGTCAAAACCAATGTTAATAGGATCTTTATAAATTAAAAAGTTCATAATTAATTATATAATTTCTTTCTTTCTCCCCCTATCTGTGATCACACACACACACACACACACACAATTTTCTTTTAGTTTTCAAATCTTATGTGTAGACTCTTCTTCATTGAACTTTTTACATGGCCCATATAACGAATTTTAAGTCGATAACTTAAAAGTTAATGACTAACAGGACATCGGGTATTAAGATACTCTCTACGTTTAATCACTCAAAGCATACTGCCTACGAAGAAAGGTATATAATTGTCTCACATAATTTTGTGTAATTCAAATTTTTTTTGAAGGTTAATAGTGATCTTTCTTTTAGGGAGAATATACAAAAACTTTAGTCAACTAGTTTAAAGATCATTCCATATATAAACTCAATTCATCACACGGATGACCTGCTATTCCAAATCTCAAACATGCAGTCAAAACTCACAAGAGTATAATGTGTGCAATGTATACAAACATGTAATAACTTATAACAAGTACTCCAAACAGGCTGTAAAGAAATTAATTGAAATTTAATTTACCAATTATGAACATTACAAGTACTTGTGCACAAAATAGCATGTCCAATTAAATATTAAAAAAGTCTCCTTATTTATTTATTTTTATAATAAAGCAAACATACACAAATGAAAACTCCTAATATACAATGAATGCAAAAGCGTGCATGAATATATAGATATCACGAAAAATGCAAATGCATGCACATAAGTGCCTAATCAATGAGGCACACGAGTGCTATTACCATGAAGAGCACGAGGAACATCACAATTATCAACATCACTTAGATTTGTGAATTCGCTCTTCTTAATCAAAATCTTCTTAGAAGAAGATGTAATCCGAGTCATCAATTTAGTCAGGTGACTCATTTGGTCAATAAAGAAACTAACATGAGTAGTTAGATCTTGATTGTTGTTCTTAATCAAGAACTTACGACACTTAGATCTAATGTGACCTAAAACACAACAATTATGACATGTGAGAATGAATTTAAGAGTAATCCTAAGTTTCAAACTTTGAGTTTTAGGGGGGGAAATCCTATTTTGAACAGTTGATGTAGGGGTTTGAACTCCTACACTTTCAGTCTTGTTCCTACTTAAGAGTTGGCGTCATTTAGGTCTTATGTGTCCTAATTTACCACAATGGTGACACGTGGATATGAATTTAGGCTGGATCGAGACATGTACACTCTTGTTTTTAGAAGAGGAAGAGGTGTGAGAATTTGTCTTTTTAAATCCTATACCTTCCCTATTCCAAGTTGATTTTTGCAATTCTAATGTGTTTTCAAGCTGTTAGAACCACTAGCAAAAGAATGAAGCTGAATATTAGATTTCTCGAATTGCAATTAAGAGATTTAACCTTAACATCTAAGAACTCTATGTCATCCCCTAACTCATTCAAACTTCTAGTAGATTCTTCAAGTTTGTCTACAAGACTTTCCTTTTCTAATTTAAGATTATTCAAAATTTTAACGGTAGAGCAATTCACCTTTTTCCAAGGCACTCCTCAAACAACAGGTCATAAGCCTCCTGAATATCCATATCATACTCAGATCTCGAATCAGAAAGTCATTGACTCATCTAGACAAGATTTTGGGTCAATAATTACTATTAAGCTCTGATACCACTTGAAAATTTTAAATTAGCTGAATATTTGGACCATATGTGCAAAATCACACAATTAAATGCAACAAGTCACTTTTTAATTATTTTTAGATGATTAGTCAATCAAATTCAATTACCATATGGTTTGAATGTCTTAATCAATAATTAAAACAGTAAAGAATGCCAAAGATAATTATGGAGAAACCTCAACCAGGTAAAAAACACTTTGCTAGTCAGTAACCCATTATAAATCAAAGCAAGTTTACACTATGGTCCCGACCTCTCTACCCCGTATAACATTTAACCTCAATTTTTGCAGTCTCACTTGATCCTACTGGATGTGTACTCCTTTAATACAAAATTCCAACTCCTAATTTATACCTTAGCCTGCCAGACTACGTGCTCCTGACGCAACATCCCAACTCCTGATACCTCACCTCAATCCTCCTGAATTTATGCTTCTGTAACCAACTCTTGATCTCTGGTATCGATTTATCTTACATGGATTAAATGAAGAACTCCTCGTTGTTTGAGATGGTGTTTGATCAAACGATTTTTGTGTGTTTTGATTTGTGGTTTAATGTGAAACAATATGGTTTGATCAACAAATCAAAGTTTGGATGAATTTATAGTTCAAATAATATGGTAGTTAAATATTGGGATCAATGAATGTGTTTTGGATCTTTAAATGAACGATCCCTATGAAAAAATATGATTTAACACACTTTTGGACGTCTCATAGATTGTATATTTATAATGTGTAGTGTTTGGGGGTGAAAAGGAACTCAAAATCAATTTGAAAATCAAATATTACCATTTCTCAAATAATCAAGTTGCTCGAGTTCAATGTAGCGACATACGAGCAACAACTAAGCAACCTCAATATTTTTATCATAATTTTTTCTCCCGATATTGATTAAGCTGATTCAAAATGCGTTGATAAGCTAATTCAATATGATACAATTCTTCTAGAAGTAGATTGGTTCAAATATCAAAATTTTCTTATGTAAAAAATGTGTTGCAAGTTGCGACTAAGAATTTGAAGCATAATTTGTGTAGCTCTTTGACACTTTTAGACTTCTAATTATATTCCAATAATCATATCTGATCTTATGGACATCTTGGACTCATTCAAGACGTATACTACCATTCCTTAACTATTTTGTTATAAATAGGATTCAATAACTCTTATTTTGACTTTGATTACAATTTTATAAATTTCTAATACAATTTAATTAGGGCGTGAATTTGGCTAAGAAAATTGCCAATTATAAGTTGGACTTAACAAATTAGAATCTAATACCTTTAAATTTAAGGGTTCCTAAGTAAGGTTTCAGGTTCATCAACCAAGGGTGGTTACCATTGGATCAGAACCACGTTGCCTCATCTTCCTAATTGAGGCTTCACATAACTGCCTATTCACGCGACTAATACATTGATAAAGGGCCAGACACTCTACAAATAGGCCGACACATTGACAAACTTTATTATAAGTGTAAAATAACATATTAAAACTACATGTATAAACATAATCTTGCACTGGAACAAACTAAAACTTTAAACGCTCACATATGCTGCACAAACAGTGACACAGATTGATAATGAACTCCATATACGGATATATAGTTATGCTCACAAAAGTACTTTGGAAGTTGGAAGATGGCAAATTTTACCGCAACAAACTCCACCACTCATCATATAATAATAAGCCTATGTTTGGCTCATGTATATAAATACTTGACCCACTTTCTTTTCTTTTTTCTTTATATATATATTTTGAAAAATTCATAAGTGTTATACACTCATCCATCATTAAGTTTATAAACATTTCTCAAATATGCTTAGTTGAGTCATCAACAATTTCTACATAACTCTGTACATTTTGCACGAATAATTTACTCCTTGCTGCATTAATCATTTTAAGAATACCAAATTAAGACAAATTTGATACACTATATGTTCGTTAAAATTATACACCGCAAGTGCACGGGTCGCGTTCAAGTAATAAAATGGACTTTTTGAGTTTGAGTTGTTGATCCCTCCAGAAATGTTTACCTTTGATTATACGACTATAGTCAATTTAATTTTAACAATAAAAACAAACACATAATAAAGTTTGATGTTGGAAATTAAGGAAAATTAACTAAAAATCTACAAAATAAGAAAACCTAAACACTTGGAAATTTTCGGAGGAAAAACGTGGTTGGGATTCATGGTTTCGCTTAACCATCGCCTAATTAATTTATCCACAAGCCAATTAATAAATTACTTATTTACGATATTAAACCCGATTTTTCGAATTCAGTTAATTTCCTCTCTCGAGCAAAATTAACTATAATTGATTGATTTAACATATTATATCTCTATGTTGATTACAACCAAACAACCACATTCAATATTTGTGAAAATAGCTTATTCGGTCACCTAGGGCTAATGGTATATCTCTATAAACAAATTTAGAGTTTTTACTATTTGGTCTAAAATACACGATTTTCTCTTGAACGATGTACAAATCACTAAACACAATCATCTATTGGTCACATAAATGAAAATGCACGAAATACAATAATAGAAACATATGAAAATAAATAACGTAACATTAAAGAGCAAAGATTAAAATTAATTAAAAGTTAGGTTAAACTAATACCACAAATCCCAACACAATCAATTAGCACATTTTATATATTTGATAACAAAGGAGAATATGCATAACATTCATTACAAAATGACAAAATAAATGAGAAAATACAAAGTTATAGATATAACTCTTGTTTGAAACTTGACTTTGACTTCCCCAAATATTTCTCCAAATTCTTAGATGTATTCCCCTTGTACAATTGATTTTGCTCCCAAAATTTCAAGAAGTTCAAATGGAAAGAGAATAAAAAAAAAAAAAAAAAAAAAAGACCCAACATCAGAGACGTCCCGGCAGAAAGGAAGAAAATGAAAAAAAAAAACTCTCCAAAAAAGGTCCAATTGTTGATTTTAAAACAAAACCTAGAGAAAATTGCACCTTTGGTCCCAGATTTTTGGCAAGTGAGCAAAATGGTCCCTTAACTAAAGTGGCGCGGCAGGAAAATGGAAATCTTTGTCATTTTGTAGTTAAGTCCTCCAATATTTGCGCGTCTGGTCCCTCAACTATGATGTTATACAATATAGTCCTCTGATTTTGATTTTCATTTCAATATTGCCCTCCATAAATTGTATCCAAATGTCCTTCAACTTTCGACATTTGTGCAACTTGGTTCCAAACTTCACATTTTTGTACTTTTTGTCATTTTGTCATTTTTTTGTTTTGTTTTCTTTCATTTGGATGATTTTTGCTTTCAAAAGCAATAATTACATAATTATTATTAGGAAATCGCTCATTTTATAAACAAAAATAAGTATCAAATCTCCCCTTGAAACTAACGCTATTCAATGTTCATTCAACCTCAGTATTTAGTATAAAAATGTTAGGATGGGCAGATAATGAGAGTTACAAGAGATGTTGACCTAGATGGGACGTCCAAGTACACGTACAAGAATCTTATGGAAAACCCCTCAATGAAAAGCATGTTTGAGAGTATCTTTTCAAATTTATAAGTTGGTGAGAAATCAATTTTTCTACACATTTTTTAGGACCCAAAACTTGTATCTTTTTTTTTTTTTTTTTATCTACATTTGTCTATATTACCTACTACTTATAATCTAAAAAACCTTTTGTCAATTACATATACATAAACAAGTAACTATAAAATAATCAGGTATGCTTCAATCATATATGTGCCCTTTTCCTTTCTTGGTCATTAATAAGTAGCTAAATTTATATAGAAATATGTATGTATGTGTCACACTTGATTAATTAAAGATTGAAAACTACCTTCCACCCTCGTATCATAATTGAGATTTTGGAGTATTCAATTGATATCTTCATGCCTTTAAAAAAAAAAAAAAAAAAAAAAATTGAACCCACACTTCCTTGCACCTTAGTGCAAGTTAGTCCAATTGTGATGATTTATTTGATAGATTGGATAATACATAACAATATCACATTGAACAACAATTTGTACCGAAATTAGATTTTTAAAATAAAATTGATTTTTTTTTTGGGAAATTAGGCTCACTACTCTAAAAAAGAAACCAATTAGATTAATGCACTTAACATAAATTTAAACCCCCAATCGGCGTAATTTATACGTCCCAAAACCCACCACACACACAAAGACCCGACTTCACTCATTATTTTTCCTAAATTTTCATCAACATTATCCATTTTTTTTCGGAATTTTGGTGGGTTTTGATGATTATTTATATTCTAACATCATTCATCCACGAATTCACACTTCCATCCATAAAAATTTCAAGAAATCAAATGAAAATTGGCTCAACTTTATGGGTTTCGAAACTTTTCTTCTTTGTCTTAAATTCTTGCTCATGGTTGGAATTTTATTAGTTTTGTTGGGAGTATGAGCATAGTTGATGTTGGTTTTGTGGATTGGTTGTGGAATATTTGGATTTCGCATAGAATCATGAAATTTTTTTAATCATTTCAATTACTCTGCATATCAAGTGTTTGATTAATTACTCCATATGCATTTTTGTGTGAATTATGCCATGATTTTTGTGTGTGACACATAGAATATATACACATAAACACTCACATGTCATTGTATCTCTCTGTTTGCATGCATTGAATGACAATTTAGGGGAAAGCATATTCAAGCATACGTTCCCCCCATATGTCCCATGCGTCCCTACTTGCAGTCCCAGTTTTTTGCTTATTGCTTATTTAGGATTGCTATATCATATATAAGTAACTAATGGTCGTTCAGCCATGTTGACTTGTTATGAGGAGAAGTAATGAGATCCATTGAAGTGGGGAAGAAATGAAAGAGGAAGAAGGAAATGCAGCCAACGGTTTCCTTGAATTTCAAATCCAGAATAGAAAGATCATTTTATGCTTTTGTTTTCTATTATAACACAGAGATGAAATTGAGAGAATGTTGTAAATGATTATCGTGAAAAAAATCCACCACCACCTCTAGGTTATAATAGAATGTTTCTAGGGAAGGTAAACAACTTCTATTGATGAGCTTGATGTTTCAGCTTATATATAGATACCATTTTCTGCATTTTTACTGCAAAGTTTTACAGTATGTTGGTCCTTACTTTTCCTTAGCTTTGGAGTTATATAGAACTTGTAATTTTGGATAGAAAATCCACATATAGACTACTGATGCTTTGTACGATTTTTTTGACTATGAATTATATTTGCGTTCTAATACTTCACAACTTGTTTTCTATTTTACGCACAATTAATGTTATGGATTTAAAGGTGGAAATATTTGTTTTCCATTTTCCGCTTCTTGTTCTTGATTGCTAACTAGCTACTGTTTTTTTTTTTTTAAAGTTCTGTCACTTTTTTTGAGTTTCAATAACTTTTTATAGTGTTTGTCACTATTTTCTATTACATTTTTTGTTACTTTTTTAACTAACCAAATCCTTTTTTTTTTAATTATAAAAGTGAGATTGTGTCATATTGTCACTTACTTGATTTTATGCATTACCATCTAGGGATGTCAAAGTTGCTCGTCAATTTTATAAAAGTGACATTGTGTCACTTTTTTTAGTTTTTTGTCACCTTTTAAATTTTTGCCATTTTTTAAGAAGATAAAAAAAAATGAAATAATATGTTATATTTTCCTAACATAATCAGATGTGGATTGACCTGAACGTGCTGATTATTTTAAGAATATGATTACTGGTGTCGCACAAATGGATGATGCTATTTTAATATTTGTCACTTTTTTTGAGTTAGTGTCACTTTTTGAGTTTGTATCACTTTTTGAGAGCGTGTGTCACTTTTTTTCAGTTTGTGTCACTTTTTTATTTTACACAGTATTTTTTACTTTCTAAAAATATTTCATATGATTTTTCAAAATATTCATAATTTTAAGGGTATTTTTGTAAGTACCTCATTTTTTTTAAAGTCTGAGCCCACATCTAGATGTGGCTTAATTCTTCACCAGATGTGGGCCTAATTCTTTACCTGTGGGTTAATAGTTTACACTTGGCATTAATTCGAGGCCCAAAAAACGGTGTAACACTTTGTTTCTGCAAACTTTCATTTATGGTACTACTCTTTCTTTTTCTAATATTTGATATATTTAAAGTGTCTATTGGCAATTAAAAGGACAATAACTACCTATTTTAAATTCATTTCACAACTACTAACCTAATCAAAATTCTTAATAGTATGTCACTATATTTATCAGTGTTCTAAAAAGTGCGTCTAAACGACGCTTAGGTGCAAGCAAAATGTTTTGTCTTGACAGTAAACACGAATTAAATCATAAATTACTAAGTTGATTGCTTAATGTGCCCTATGCCTAGGTGCATTTATTATTATTTTTTTAAAAGACTTTTATTTGACTTTAGTTTTAAATTTCTAAATGACTTTTATCTATATAAAAGTCAAAAAAATGATTTTATACCATAAAACTTTATATAAGATTTAAGTTTTGGTATTATCTATTTTATATAATTAAGATTTTGAAACTTATTGTATTGTTAAAAATTTCGAAAAATATTTATGAGGTTCCTATAAATCTGTTAAGTAAAACTTGTCCAATTGAGAGTTGAAATTATGAAAAATAGTCTAACAGACTTTTACATTTTGAAAATTTTAAAATTGTATAATTAATTAATTGTATGAATTATTAAGCTTCTGTTTTATAGAGATTAAAATTAGAATTTTAGTAGATTTTGATAAAAGTTGATGAAATGCGTGGTTGAAAAGTTGTGGATCCCAATAAATGTGTGGTTAAAATTAATTATTAAACAACTTTTAGAGTGATTAAGTATATAACATAAAAATAAAAATAAGTAATGCTTTTTATGTATAGATCTCGCTTAGACTCGTCTAGGCTCGTAAAACTTAAAGTTTAGAGGGTGTTTGATGTAAATTAAAATCAGATTTTAAGTGGATTGTGATAAAAATTTTGAAATGTATGGTTGAAAAAATGTGAGATCCATGAAAGATGTGGTTGATATTTGATTGTTTGACTGTAACTTAGATTAAAATTAGATTAACATATAATCCAAACAGACCCTTAGTATCCACGCCTAATCATGATTTAGCCCCAGTTTGAACCACATTAAAATTTTTATTTTTTCTACTTATTTTCAACCACACATTCTTCAATAAAATAATATTTTATATTAAATCAATGGTTTTTCCTTCTTTTTCAACCACACATTTTCCATCAAACTGCTATTCCAGAATATATTTTTCCAAAATAATGTGGCTCAAACATACTATTACTCTTTTTAAAACACTGAAATTCATACAAAACATCTACTCTAGACATATTTAATGGAATCGTAAACACTCAAGTGAAATTTAATATATGAAATAATTTGTTTTATGGGCAACATTATTGTGATAAAGATTGTAAAAAAAATATTTCTAACGGAATGAAAACGATACATATAACATAATCATAACAATAGAATTGACCCTTACCAAAGTGTACATTTATCTCGTATGACCTTTATACATCTCTTGAACTTATCCGTACAAAATTCAAAGTATTGAAAATAGTAATATCATTTTGAACATGCTTCAAATAAAATATTGATAGTTAGCTATTGAGCAAAAACAATAGTTCAGCGATCTAGTCATTAAATTCTTCAAAATCTCAAAGAAAATTACAAGGATTAAATAACAATCTTGACATCAAACAATTGATGGCCTCTTGGGACTTCGCTATTCCTGGGTAAATAAATTGTGTGACAAAAGAATAAAAACAAAATCAAAACATAAAGAAATATAAAACAATATAAAGAAGGGAAGTAAGTGTAGATATTCCCCTCTTCTCTTGTCCTTATCATAAGGACAGATGTTCTGGTAAGTGGGTCCCTCCTTCAGACAGCGGTTGTCCCTATCATGACATGCATCTAAACATAAATTCTCTCCAGTACACGATTGACACACATTTTAGACACTGTTTGGTTCATATTTTAATTTAATTTAAAATCAATAATGAAATTTAATTACTTCACAATTTCTCAACAATTTATTTCATCGATATTTATCAAAATTTGCTAAAAATTTGATTTTATTCTCGTCACAGTTTAGAATGTATAATATTTTCAAATCAAACGGATTAAACTACTTTTTTATGCACTGTCAGACACAGAAACTCTCTTCTATGACTGCGTCACAAGAATCTGCGTGTAAACATATCCATACACTTGGCTGTAATAAGAAGGTATTGTAATAATTAAGCTAGTTTGAAACATTATTTCAATTAATAAAATAATATTTTTCATTATATTAATAATATTTTCTTACTTTTTAATTACATATTTTCCATCATAACACTATTTAAAATACATTCTTTTCTCAATAATATTGATCAAACCTAAGCTTAGGTAGAAAAAATACTATAAAAGTGTATAAAAAATTGTCTCATGTGTCGCTTTCTAGAGTTTAATATACAGAGCTGGAAATGGGATTGACACCACACCTTTCGAGCGGGAAAAAATGCATAAAGAAATGCCATTACTGACTCTCTTTCTCACACTAAAGCATTTTCCTTTCTCTCTCTAGAATACTCAAAGAATCATTTTCCAGTTCGAATTTCTTATCTATTTTTGTGGGGGGTTTTTTCTTGCTTCTTCAAGATCTTTGTTTTATACAGTTGAAGTGTTTATGTTGTTTGTATCTGTGTTTTTTCCTTAGTATTTTGGTTGCTGTCTGGCTTTGTTTTTCTTCTTCCTCACTCTATATCTCAATATATATCTTGGTGAAGAAACTAGAAGTGATGGGTATGGAATCTGAGGGCTTTTCGTTGCGGTGAGTTGTTAAGTTTTGTTAATTAATGTGTTTAATACTTATTAGGTCTTTATTTTTGTTGGGTTTGTTCAAAAGGTATGTTTTTGTGGTTTTGTAGAGAATATACCTCGAGGATGAGAAGTGTTAACGTGGTAAATTGCTGGCCTTTCGATGAGAGTGATGAAGATGTTATAAAGTCATTGCTCCCTCCGATCACCGTCAAGAAATTCACCTGGTGGCTCGATGTACTCGAATTGTCGCGTTCAGAATCGATTAAAGTCGAAAAGTCGAAAAAGAATAAGAAAAATTTTCAAGAAAAGGGAGAACCATCACTTAGATATCAAGAGTATACAGAAGAGTCAGATTTGGATGCTGAAGAATTCATAGGAGAAGAAGCAAAGTTAAAGGCTTTAAGGGGGAAAATGAAACCAAGGGCTCCAAAGAAAAGGTCAATAAAGGAGCTTTTTGCGGTGGCGCCACCCGTGGATAGAGTTAGTACTGAGGAGGAGGATGACGACTTTTGCGATTCCAAGGAAATTAAATGGGGCCTCAAAGGGAAGAGGAATGAGAAGAAAAAGAATAAAAAAGAGATTTACTTAAGCAAGTTGAAGAAGCCAAAGAATAAGATTAACAAATTCAAGAAGAAGAGAAGCAATAATGAGATGGGTCTATCAGTCGTCAATAAGGTATGGGATTCTTCATATATAATCATCTCAAATCCGTCTATAAAAAGGGGTCTTCTACATTGTTTACATACAAATCTATCGATTCTGGATGGATTATATTGATTAATGGTTGAGAATTATGTAATTTGGAACATAAAATATAGGCCTAACTAAAGTTTTCTTGATTCTGATTAGTTAAAAATGCTTGATTTTTACCTCTTTTTGCTTAGAAATCACTGCTCAAAATTGTTTGTGTGGCAATTAGATTCGTTCAGATAAAGAGATAAAGGTAAAAACAAATAGGAGAATGGGGTTCTCTTGTTAGAGGGATTTGATCAGGTTCTAAGGGTAAGAGGGTATGGTGTTCCAGCTGTGTTGCACGAATTGGACAGCAATTTTTATGAGTTTGAAAGTTTTGTTAATTAATTATGTTGTTTTTTTTTTCTACTGTTTGCCTATGTTTTTCTCTTGAACCATCATTGTCAAGGCAAATTTTTTGGGGCATTTCAATTCTTATCATATTCCCAAAATTTGACCATATGATTTCTTGAACCTTTTTGTTAAGCTAGGGTTGCTCAATGTGGAGGACTATTTGGAAGATACTTGGGGTTTATAAATCATCTCAAAGCGATGAAAATCGAACATAGGCATATTAAGACTGTGAAAATTACTATATGGGTTTTTGTTTTCAATGATTTAGTAAGAGTTGATTCACAGTAATTTTTGGGGCCCTATATAATATTGAGATACCGAATCGAATATTTTACACCATGTTTTGGTCGATTCTTGATTGAAGGCTTTAATGCATATCTCTAATGGTGGAACACTCAATGAATTAAAAAGTACTTTTTGTGGCTTTTAAGGATGGTTTCTGGTGAAATTTAATGGGTGGGGTAGTGTATAATGCTGGAAAGCTAAAGGATGCCACTGGTTTGATGGTACAGTAAGGGTTATTTGGTAGCTTGTACCGTGCCTGCTGAATCTACTGGACAGATATGGATAAAATAATTGTGTTAACATGAGGCTCGATCTTATTTATTGAATTCGTTGATGAATTACGAGTTTCAGTATTTGCATTGTGATTTAAGGATAGTCAGACTGTTCTATGAAGCTGAGTACATGCTGCTTAACTTCTTTAGAGTTTTGATCAATTAGACAATGGGGTCTAATGACAAACTCGATGTTTTATTTTTTTGTTTTTGATTTGCATTTCATTTAGGTCCTAGAAATCGTATGCTTATCTTGTACTTGCTTGAAATTAGAAATTAGAAGGACTATTGCTGTTGACATAAATCCAATATAAACTTTTTGGTATCGGAAAATGGAAACATACATGAAATAATGGTTTGAAGGCGGTTAAATAAAACCCCTTTAGTTATTTAGAATCATACATAAAATCATGTGGTTTCGTTTTTTTGCAATGTGATGCTCAACGATTTTCTTGTTTGTCATGGAGATAGTTGAGGTATTGCATTTTGTTAAGTAACGAGCTCGCATTTAAGAAAGAAAAAGAAAACTTGAATCCTTCATCTTTTTCCCTCAAATCAAATCAAGTCGGTTAAAAACAGAAAGATAACTTTTCATTTGTTTCATTTTGAGGAATAGATTCCCGTTCACTGGAGAAATCATTATCCTTTACATATCCTAATCACTGACGTATTTTGTATGCTTCCCAGGAGATATGTTTTAAGCTCCACCTGCAATCTCATAGTGGTGTTAAAGAGTTGGATGTTGATATATCTGATGCTGTTCCGATCCATAAGGGGAAGCCAAAAGGGAAACGTTTGGATGCTAAAAAGAAGACAATAGCTTGTAATTCTTCTAATGTGACCGCAGAAAACGAAAAATCAGAGTTTCCCGTCAGTAGAAGTTTAAAGAATGACACTAAAGTATTTCCGCCACTGCAACCAAGAAATCGCATCTTGCACAAGTCTATTCAAGCAAATCCACGTGGAACACAGCAGGTGAACAAACTCACTTTCTCAGATAAGGACGACATACTAGGATGTCAAGTGTTAACAACGATCCGTGGTTCAGATTCTGACACAGTTGCTTCTTCTTTATTGGAAGATCATGCTGGAGAGAGAGGCAATAATTTGACTGTTATAGAAACAAGCGGAAGTGAAGATATTTCTGGTGGAACTGAAAATGGGCATGGTGCTCAATCTGTAAGTAAAAAGCAGTTGACTATTGCATGCCATGAATTTGATACTTCTAACTTCATGAAGAAACATAGCCATGATAGACTGTTTGGCACATCTGTAAATTCATATCAAAGTGCACTGCAAGGCATGAATTTACATTTGTTTGAAAGAGGCCATAGAGAAGCATTTCACAATCCTTTGCAGGCTTCTCCTCGTCCGTTCTTTTGTATGCATCCAGAAGGACATAAAGAAAACCCGAGTATCGAAGTGATTAGAAATTCATCAAGTGCTTACAATAACTGCGGAGGATTGATCGAACATCTAGGGGATCCCGGTCGCAGATTTCCTCCATTGTGTTTCGAGGATTATCCAAAAGCATATAATGAGCTTTTTGCCCCGAATTTATATAAATTGGAGAAAAGATCAAACATGCCTCGATTTCCCCCACAAAGTACCATAGAGAATCATAGTGTTCACGCTTTCGAGTATCAATCATTTCCTCATATGTCGCCCAAGGAATTGCAGACGACTTTATGTGCCCTTTCGGAAGTGAACCAAAAAAGAATGGATGGAAAGTTTGTTGGCTTACCTCTCAATTCACACGGAGAATTAATCAAGTTGAACTCGAGTGGTAAAGGGGAGTTTCAACAGACGATAAAGCCAAGTATTGCTGCAGCTTCTTCCATTAACTTAGCCCAGAATTGCAGTGTCATCCCGAATTGCTTGGGTAAGCATTCAGAGTGCAGAAGTTGGGAATGTAGAACATCCCACAGGGACAAGTCGAATGAGTTCCCTGTCAAGGGCTATATGAAAGAGAACCCTTTTCTTGTTATGCAATCTAGATTCGGTATTACTGAATGTCAACAGGATAGGAAAACAAATATTGACTTGAATTTGATCAAAAGAAAAGATCATTCCTTTAATACAGTAGAAAGGGACCTGCACACAGAGATTGAGTCTTACCATGGACGCCAAGAAGATTACCAGAAGATCAGGAACCGTGATCGTGTTTTGCCACATTTGGTCCAATCAAAAATGCGTTTGATGGGTAAAGAATTTATAGTTAGTGGAAACGAGCTTTGGAAGGATAATCAAATCATAGCTGAGCATCATTCTGGTGGTAATGCCATTGACAATTTTACAGTTTATAGTCAGAATGAATCATCTTTAGGGAAAGAAACTTTGGCTTGTTTATCAGAAACTGAAATAAATCACAGATCAGAAAGTATGTTGCGACCTTTCGCGCACCTTGCCTTGCAAAGTACTGATATGCACCAGAATGATTTTGTCGCAAGCAAAATAAATCCCATTCCCGGATTCTATACTTGTCTTCCTCCCGTTAACTCCTCCGCTGTTCATAATATGAGATCTACAGTCCGGGATCCCATCGCCCATGGATATGAATTCAAAATAGTTAGGTCTGAGTTCCCTATGCCGAGACCTTCTTCTCAGGGATTGCCTCGTGCTCCAAGGTCAGCGATCCGATTTCCATTCACGCACCCGGATCTCGAAGGTCATTCACAATCATCTTGGTCTCATCCCTCTCCTAAGAACGTCTCCCCATTGTTGTTTGATGTTGCTGAAAGGGAAACATTGTTGAGTTATGACAAATCATACTCTAATTTGGGCAGCAGTTATGACCCCCTTACGTTGCCGGGAACTAATTGTTGGTGTGATCCTCGGGTATCGTTGACCCATGGAGCTGTGCACAATTCTTTCACCTCTGGCTCTGCCTTTCAGAAGTCAATTGCTCCAGCTCCATTGACTCAGCGTGCACTCTTGTCTTGCTACTCTGGGATTGTGCCAAATTCAGTTTTGCAGAAGAGACATGGAAGTCAATTAAAATTCAAAGAACCAATCAGGTCAAGAATGAGAATTAGAGGACCTAGCCATGGCAAGAAAGCCGGAAAGCGGGCTTCGGCTGCATCAGATGATTCTTTTAAGCCCATGAAGATGCCTAAGTTGGGAATTCAAGAAGTATCTAATTTTTCTATGACAAAATCAATGACCTGCGTTAATTTTGAAGGTGAAGCTGGAAATATTGGGCTACCATTTCCATCAGATTTTGCCAAAAACAAAGAAAAAATCACGACTTGTGGAGAATACGAGAGTGAGAAGGATGAACACAAGATTTTAACCGGGAAGGATCTGTTGAGTGGCACAGCAAGATCAGGTCCCGTTAAGCTGACTGCTGGAGCAAAGCACATACTCAAAGCCTGTCAAAAAATGGATAAAAATAGTTCCAAATCAACCCATGCAACCACCCCTTTTGGGGCAACAGCTACAGGTTTCAGACTTTTAGAATCTGAGAAAACGGCTCAAATCTTCAGGTTCTAGGAGTAAGCCTGCTGCTCATCATGGTCAATTATTGAGATTGTTCCTCATATCCAGTTCTCCTAATGCTTCTTTTAATGCAGGAGGATCACTCAAATACTCAATTTTGTTTCAGCCTACTATGCCCACTTCAGCTTGAATAGCAAGAATTATACTCAAATGTGGCTTGTTTGCTGTCAAATAAGCTGAAAAGTGTGAAACTATGTTTGTTTCTTATGCAAGTTATGTGTAAAAGACATTTACGCCCTATCTTTCAACACGTAGACGAGAAGCTGACCGCACATCAATATTGATAACAAAATGGTATCATCTTTAACTCTGGCTATTTGTGCGTTGCCCATGTCATTTTGTATTTATATAATTTATCCTTTCCTTTTCAAGTTTGTCGTACTATATTAATGTATTACTCTTAGTTATGTGTGTGACAACGCAATGTCAAATCAATGGTGTAGTGAAGTTGATTGTAATATCTTTGTTATTGATGGAAATCCATATTTATTATAATTTGACCTTTCAGTAAAATTGCTTTGCCTTTGTGCATTATCCCTATTTTAGACCATGTGAGATCATGAAGGTCACGTCCTCAGATTATCCCAATTAGTCGACGATGAGCTGCATCTTTATTTATGGCGCACACGTTAAAGAGTATTGCATAACCTGTAAAATTGAAAGTCTTTTTTATCTATTCATATTCTGAGAAAAGATATAGGAGTATAACACCATGAAGAAGATGATAATTACATGTGAATATTCTGTATGTATATACTATTTAATGATAGTTACATGTTGACTCTATTTCTTGTCGTACTTCAACCAACGAAAAGCTTCTGTGGAACTTCCTACCTAGTATTCTTCATTCTTCGACTTCCTATTTCTCAGCCTGCAAAAATTAGATGGTGTTATGTGCATATTTGTATGGTGTTGTTACCTATTAAGATTTGAGGTTTCATCTTAAAAGGTTAATCTTATTAAGAATAGTCCAATCATTTATAAATTGATTTATGTTTTTATTTTTATTCGATCCTCGCAAGATGGTGATTCGTTTGAACAAACAAATCTTAAAATTCGTGTGCTTATTTTTGAGTTTTTAATCGGATCGTATTGCTCATTGGAGTTTAATGAATTCTGATACCATATTAAAACTTGAAATTCCATCTTAAAATGTCAATCTTATTAAGAGAAGTATCACAAATCCATATAAGTTGGTCTATATTTTTATAGTCACTCCATGTGACATTTTATCATTTAACATGTTTTCGCAAGATGGTGAGTAAATCAATCTTGAAATTCATGTGCTCATTTTTTAAGTCTTAATTTGATATGATATTAAGATCTAGGGTTCAATCTTAAAATGTCAACCCTATTAGGAGGAGTACCCCGAACCCTTAAAAATTTGTCTATATTTCATATTTATTCAACGTGGAATTTATCGCTTTAACAAGTGTGTGTGTGCTTGACCATTTTTTTTACCGTTTTGATCGCTCTATCAAATGCTTCTGGACCGTATTTCTCTATAAATTTCTCCACTGCCTTCACCGTCTCAGGCTTCATCATCTGAACAACCTTCGGCTTGCCACCAGCCCTATTTGAACTTACCCGAGTCCCAACATTCAAGTATTTCTTGACAACTTTCTGGTATATAAAAGTCGCACCGTTGAACTTTGGCAGAGTCAGCCACAGACAGATCAGTATCTTAATGTATGGCCACAAGGGGAACCTGTATCAGTATGTGTTAGTTATGTTAGAAAAACACATACTCTCGAAAAAAGTCGAAATCTATCTTTCTTTACCAATTACCATTCAAGAGCGTGCTCGAATAGCGCTATAAATGAGTATAGAATCCAATATGTTAACCATTGTTGTTCATCTAGTGTGTCTATTGCTTGCAGGGTTGCATATCTGTATTCATTTATTCAGAAAAAACATATCGAAGTTATGTACTTTTATGCAAAAAAGTGCAAGAATATCGAACTTACAGAGGGTATAGAAGGATTGCTGTTGGCCTGTTGAAAATAAAAATAAAAGATTTATATTAAAACTGTGTCGAAAACTCGAAATAATGATTCTAAAAAATCTACACGTGTAACGATCTAATGATATCTCACGTCGAGCTGAAAAGAAAAGAAGAATTTTTCGAGTCGTATTTTTCGAAGAAAATTATAGTTACACAAAATAGTACCCTGCACGGGAAATTAAAGTACTGAAAATGAGTTCAAGGATGCCCATGCTGATATTTTCTCTTTGTTCTGTTACAAGTTCTCAAATTTTTTCATGAATTTATAAATTTTTTTGGTGAATTGAATGAATATGGGAAATCTGATATATAAGTAATTATGAAAAATAAATTATACTTATTTCTCCTTGTGTTTTTATTTGGTATTTAAGATTTGTAGGCATGAAAAACAATTATTAAAAGCTACTGTTGGTTTAAAAAGAAACAATATTTGAAAATTCGTTCAAGGCATGCATTCTTGATTCGACTTTAGTACTTTATTGATTTGAACCATACATTTTATTTAATTACGGCGTAACTTACGAAAAATTAATAAAAATATATAAGTTTTTCTCGGTAAAAAAACCCACTTAATTAACTTCACTAACAGCATTGATAAAGAATATATACACAATAATAGTTAGAAAAAAGAAATAAAACTACCTAAAAATTTGTGGCAAATAATTTAAAGTGGAAATTACACACAACCAGAATTTTAAATATTCAATTTCAAAAATCAGATTGAAGGGTTCATTTTTCAAAAATCAGGTATTTTATTTTTAAGTATTAAATATTAATTGTACAATTTTTTCCTCTCTTTTCTCTCCGTCACTTTTTCTATCTTATCTCCTCTCTGTCACTATCTCTTCTTACTCTCTCTACCTTCTCTCTTCTCCACTCTCCTCCCTCTCCGTCGTTAGCCCAACCTCCACGAGATGGTGCAGCCTTCGTTCGGCTGCGTTGTGCACAAACATGAAGTAGCGATGCTTATTCATGCGAATCGCCGTTGCATTTTTTTTTTTTTTTGAGTTTTTTGCAATTTTTGCGAGGGAGTCGTGATTTTGTGGTGGTTGATGGACGTTGTGGAGTCATGATTTATGGTCGATGGTTCGCAATCGCTGTTGCGGTAGTAGCGACGGTGGGGGTGATGGTGGGTTGTGAGCTGCTTTGTGATTTGGCGATGGTTTTTGTTGGTGACGGCGGCGGTGGATTTGTTGGATCGATAGTGGATTTGATGGGGTTTGTTGGTTTTGGTAGTGGCGACGGAGGCAGATCTGGTGGTTAGTGGTGATTTGTTAGTGGTTGGGGGTGGTGAGTCGTGGTGGTGGTTTTGAAGTTGAACGTGGTAATTTATTGGAGATTGTGGCGGCGGAGACGGTGAAGTGGTGATGCTGCTTTCGGTTGATGCCATGGTGTACGTATTGTGGTTGGGTGGTGTAGATGGTGGCAATGTTGGTGATGGTCAGCGACGACGATGACGGTAGGGTTGGAGATTTTTTTTAGGTTGTGGGATGGGAGGGGGGTTTGTGGTTTTAGTGGTGGTGGTAGAGGTGCGGCGGTTGTGGGTGGGTAGTTGTGGTCGTGGAGATGTCAGTATTTTTACATGATGGTTTGCCGTTGGAAGGAGGTGGTGGTGTTTCTAGCGACATGGTTTCGGTTGCCGTGCTGTTGGTGGAAGTCGAGAGGTGGTAGTCACAAGTGTTGGTGGTTGTTACAAATTATTTGGTTGTTTATGACCATTGAATTGATTAAATTGTGACCGATAAACAATATTTGACCAATGAAAAAAATAAATTATGATAAAAAATAATGTGTGACCTAAAAAATTGTTAATTTTTGACCAATAATTTGATAATTTTTGAATGTCTAATAAGTTGTGACACTTAATATTTGTGATTCGTGACCTATAAAAAAATTTTGATGTTTCAATTTTTGATTTGTGACCGATGAACAAATTGTGATCTATAAAATTTTTGAATTGTGACATTAAAATAATTTGTGATATATACAATTTGTGGTTTGTGACAAATGAATAATATGTGACTTAATTAATTTTATAAATTTGTGACTGATGAAAAAGTCGAGACCTATAAAATTTTCGATTTGTGATTGTGAAATAATTTGTGACTTATAAAACTTTTTAATGTGCCCGAAAAATAATTTGTGACTAATTAATTTATAATTTGTGACCAAATTATATGGAATTGTGAACTTTGTTTAATTAATTAATTTATAAATAAAATTTAAAAAGTCCGAGCTTTGAAATCTTAAACTTTGATCTCTTAATTTTAAAATTGGTAAAACTTAACCTTTTAGTCATGTAATCTTCCTTGATTTAGAAGTTGATAGTAATCCAATAAAACCCTAAGGCAAGGCGATGTTACCATAATCAAGCATTTGTTTCCTTGACAAAGGCAGGTGGGCCAAACCTAGTTTTTGTGGTCCTAATTACATAGTAACCTTAATTATTCAGAAAAAAAGTAGATATCAACTTATTTTTGCCCATCCTGTCTTAAGATCACTTTTCTTTCGACCCCTGGATTCTATAGAAAGTACTAGCTGGTGTATCTTGTTCTTTGATTATGCTAATACAACTTTAGACTAGGAGTGTCTATTGTGTACGATCTTTTATACTGTAAGTCACTTTAATAAAACTCTTTATAATTTTTTTTTTTTTTTTTTCATAATCTAAGTTCCATAGTGGAAGAAGGATGAATGATTTTTTGACTTTGAGCAATGGGAGTTAGGATCACCAATTTTATCGAGGAAGTTAATTTTAGATGTTTTGACGGTAGCTAATTGCTTCATTAAAAGTTCAAATGTGAGTAGAAAAAGTAGGTTTTCGATCGGCTTAGATGAAGACAATTAGGATGCTCTTAGGTTTTTTTATGAGAAATTCGACGATGAGGCATATCTAAAACTACAACAATTCAATTGTGAAATTTCAATCTAAAGTGTTAGGGTTTTAAAAGGGTTAATTGCAGCACCAATAAAAAAATTCAAAATGGTCATTGAAATATTTCTCTTACATTAAGGTTACTCAAGTTCTCAATGGTTACATTAATGGTCACTCGATTGAAAACATTAACAAAAAACCCTAAGAGGCACCTTTAAATGCCAATATGGACAAACAATATTAACTAATACGTCACATCATAGATAGTCGTAAATTTTATAGAAATTAATAAAAAATATTAAATTTAAAGATGCATTTGTGTAATACATTTTGACATGTGAACGTGTTTTCTCATATGAACATTACTAACCCCCGCATGAATGTCAGTGTAACTCCCCAACTTGTTAAACCCCAAGCATTAAAGTCGTTCGTGTCGATGTTGGCATTTAGCGACGCAATATGGGAATTTTATCAAAGTTCTCAGTCGAGTCGTCAATTTATTATTAGCGTAATAGATAAAAATGCATGTGACCATTACTATAAGAGAGTTTTTATTTTTAAGAAATTTCAGTAACCGATACTGAAATTAAACCCTTTAAAAGATGTCAAGCATATTATTGAAGAGTTTAGATCTGTCATCTCGACTTGCTATCCCTTTAGTTGTTTCACCACTTAAATGTTGACAATTTACCATAATTTTGAGTTAAACATCAATGCCACGTCGATTGAAAACTTTTCAATCATTCATAGAAATAATTGGAAATGCTTTTCGAAGGCTCGGGGACCTTAGATGTAATTTTCCATAAAATTATAATATTGGGAAAAATGCATGGATCATGCTTTTTCTTTCCCAAAATCACAAATCAGGTCCCAAATTTTAAATTTGCAAAAATCAGGTTTTTCAAAAATTAATTAATTATATTTTACAATTATATTAAATTAAATATTTAACTATAATTAACCCACCCCACATCCACCACCTCTAGCCCCACCCCCACTGTTCCGGCAGCCGTGACTGTTCCGGCGACAGCGACTACTCCGACGACCACTCCGGCGATCGTTCCGCCGCCACTTAATTCCGACGATTGGTCAGATTCCGACCAGCATAGGTCACAGATTTTTAAAATTTGTCGATCACAGATTTTTAATTTAGTCACAAGTTAAAATTAGTATAGGTCACAGATTTTTCATTTAGTCACAAGTTAAAAAAAATTATAGATAACAGAGGTCACAGATTTTTAATTAGTCCCAGATTAACAAATGAAAAATATTATTGGTCACAGATTGACAAATTTTAAGGTCACAGTTAAATAGTTGTCACAGAGAACAATATAGTTAGTCACAGATCGATATAGTTGGTCACATACACCCAAACACTCGTCTCTCAATCCCAAAACACCATCAATACTTGGTCACAGATCGACCAAATAATTGGTCACAGAAACTCTTCGTCCTATCCGCAGCACCCGTCCCTCAATCACAATACACCAACAATAAAAGGTCACAGGTCACAGAACGACCAAACAGTTGGCACTTCGTCCCATCCCCATCCGACCCTAATCCGTAAAACACCCACCAACAACCACCACCCAAACCACCACCACAGCCGCCTGAACAGCACCACCAATAACCACCTCCACCCAAACCGCCTGCACAGAAATCCACCCCCACACCCACACACCCACGCACACAGATCTCCCATGCCGGCAGCAAACTGAACCTCTCGCCACACCCCACGCACACACAACAGAAACACACACACACAGCACCCATGCCGGCAACATCCACACACACCAGACACTGCTGCGACGCCCGCACACAGCAACACCCACGCCGCAATCAGCACCCACGCACACAGCACAATCAGCACCCACGTCGCACACAGCACACAGCACAATCAACAAAACGCCCGCACACAGCAAAACGCACACACAGCTTCGCTGTGACGCTGCTGAACCGGCATCAGCGTCACAGCGAAGCTGCGTCGGTGCAGCAGCTTCGTTGCTGAAGCTGCTGAACTGGCAGCAGCTTCAGCAGCGAAGCTGATGCAGATTCCCAGCAGCGTGAGTGCTGTGTGTGTACGTTTTGCTGCCGGTAGGGGAGGGGGAGGGGAAGGGAGAGGAGGCGGCGGGAGGTGGGGTGGGGAGAAATGAAATGAATTAGGGTTTAGGGTTGAGTTTTATATTTAAAATAAATTTGATGGGGTAGGTAGTAGGGTGGGTATATAGATTAATTTAATTTTATAATATCATTATTAATTAAAATTATAAAAACCTGATAAATGAAAAAAAAATATGAAAACTTGATTTTTTAAAGGGAACATTACGTTTCTAAGGTGTTTACTTTACACCTTTTCAAAAATACAAAAACAAGTTTGAAAATTCACAAATCAGGTTTTTTAAATTTTTAATTAATAATTAATGAATTATTAAATCAATTTATTATTAAATATTTATTTCTAATTTAATATAATTACCCTACCACACCTCCACCACCCCAACCGACTTTCCGATCACCACTCATCTCCGGCGACCGTTCCGACAACCATTCCGACACAGTTCCGATTCCGACGAGAATTTCGATGACCGTTCGGCCACTTTTTAGGTCACAATTCAAAATTTTCGTAGGTCACAATTAGTGAATCGGTCACAACTTAAAAATTTAAAAGTCACGATTTGTTCATCGGTTACAATCACAACATTTAAAAGTTACGTTACTTATTTTATGGTCACAAATATCAATTTATTGGTCACAAATTAATAATTTTTAGGTCACAAATTAATAATTTTCAGGTCACACAGCTTGTACTCGTCACAGTTTATCGAATTCAATGGTCACAAATTGTTTATTAGTCACCCAACAACCAACTTACTAGTCACAAACAATCCAATCATCCGTGACCACCACTTCGCCACGACTCTACCAGCGGCGCCACCATGATCGCATCTTCACAACCACACCCGCCGCACATCCAACCCCCACCACCTTCGTCGTCTCCTTCTCCTCCGCCCCCACCACCACAGAAACACACCACCGCCAACGCTTCCCAGCAACAAAATCGCCACCTCTGTCGTGCCCCACCCTAATCCACTACACCCACCACCACCCATCCAGAACCGCCTCCCCGCCAAAACACACAACCACCGCACCATCCCAAAACAACAGGACCTCACCACCACCTCCACGCCAAAACACACAGAACAACCGCACCTAGCCAAAACACACAGACCGGAAAAAAAAACCCTAGATCGGAACCGCCGCACCCAACCCCCACCACCGCATCCAAAATCGCCGCACACATCGCACGGATCACAAACCTCTACCACCGCACACCACCACCAGCAACAGCAGTCGTAGTCGCATCCGCATCCGCATCCAATTTCAGCCTCATCCGCATCCAATTTCAGCACCGCACTTCTGCTCAGCCACTTGTCGATCTTCGACATCGGCGGTGGCGACAACGAGAAGGAGAGAGAGATAGGCGATAGAGAGAGAGAGAGCAGGAGAGGCGAGAGAGCAGGAGAGGCGAGATGATAAATGATTTTTAGGTTTTTAGGGTTTGTGTAATTATAATTAAGAGAAATTAATTAATGTTTAATATTTAAAATGAAATACCTGATTTTTGTATAAATAAACTCCAAACTTGATTTTTGAATTGAAAATTTTAAAATCAGGGTTAGGTGTAATTTCCTCTTTTTTAAAAGTCCAAACTTAATAGCTGGTTTAGTGTAATTATCCATTATAATAGGGAATTCCTCAAATTTCACCAGTATCGGCCCAAATACTATGAAGCTTCAAGCCCAACAATAGGCCACAGACTAAACCCGTTATCTCCCTGTCGATCGGGTTGGCGCCGTTAGAGTTCCCCCAAATTTCCCATACCTTGTTCACTCTCGAAAGTCGACACCCCTATCCACCGGAAGAGGCCTTGCGCCCCATGCATATGACCAGAGTTCTGATATACAAAACCTAGTTCACCGCATTCGCTATTTCTCCGTAAGTTTTGTCTTCATGTTTGCGCAAGTAATTTGGCTAATTTTGGGAGAAAAATAAGATTCTTGAATTGGGTATTTTGTTTAAACCTGAAGTCCCAATTTTTTTTTTTTGTTTGAAATGAATCGCGGGTCAAGTCCTGATCCGATGTTCATATGGATTTCTTTTTAAATTGCCAGTTCGACCCGATTATTCCTATCCACTGCGCTCTGCGTTGTTGGGCCGGATTTTATTAGGGTAGTCTATTGATCAAATGTATTGCTGAAATTTTCTTCCAAAACTTGAAATTGAATTTATTCTCGTGTATTATCATATATGCTAGCAAAAGGTGGCATTTGTCTGCCCTAATTGTTTTTATTTGTTTATTTTTTTAAAGGTTAAGCTAATTTAATAAAAAAAAGAGAGGGTATCTTTAGGTGTTTAAATTGCTCTTGCAACTTATTCGATATGGGTGATGATATTTTTTTAGATTACATTTTTGAAGCTTTTGCTTGATGAGAAGGGATTGGAACTGCATTCTTTACTTTCTTTTGTAATCAGTTGTTTGAAGTGCATTGTTAACCTGTTGTTCACTTGACGGGGTTTTAATTTGTTTCTAGAGGTTCAAAACAATTTGGGTGTTTGTACTGTTTGACAACATACAAACAATTTTGCTTAGGTTGATGTCAAGTTGTATGATTCTGTACTGTCATGTTTTTTCAAAAAGTTATGGTGCTTATACAAGTTCAGTGTTAGCATTTTTATTCTTTCGTCAGTGTATTTCTTGGGTATGTTTTAAGAGATTTTCATTAATTATCTTTGCAACCAGATGGAAGTATCAGAAGTAGTCAATGTCCATTCTAGAAGATTAAAATCTGTTGTGTGGAATGATTTTGATAGAGTTAAAAGAGGAGATACATTTGTGGCTATCTGCCAACACTGTAAAAGAGTACTTAGTGGGTCAAGTACCAGTGGAACATCACATTTGAGAAATCACTTGATCAGGTGCCGTAGAAGATCAAACCATGATGTAAGTCAATTGCTAACAAGGGGAAAGAAAAAGGAAAGCACCCTTGCCCTTACCAATGTCGGTTATAATCAATCTCAAAGAAATGAGATAGTCACCGTTGCAAGTACTAATTTTGAACAAGGGCATGTAGAAGTTGGAACAGTTAACATGGGCAGTTTCAGTTTTGATCATCGGCGTAGTCAACTAGATCTTGCAAGGATGATTATGTTACATGGGTATCCTCTTAGTATGGTTGAAGATGTTGGGTTCAAGATGTTTGTTAGAAATCTTCAGCCCTTGTTTGACCTTGTGACAATTGACAAAGTTGAGGCTGACTGTCTGGAGATCTATAAAAAAGAGAAACAGAAAGTGTACGAGGAGTTAGATAAGTTGCCTGGAAAAGTCAGCCTTAGTGCTGATAGATGGGTCACTAATGGAGATGTGCAATACCTGTGTTTGATAGCGTACTACATTGACGATTCTTGGGCATTAAAGAAGAAGATTTTGAACTTTTTAAAGATTGATCCTTCTCGAACGGAAGACTCGTTTTCAGAAGTAATCATGGATAGCCTTAGGGATTGGGATATTGACCGGAAGTTGTTTTCTTTGACCATCGATAACCATTCCTCCTATGACAAGATTGTCTGTAGAATCAGAGACCAACTATGCCAGCACAGGTTCCTCATGTGTGAAGGTCAATTATTTGATGTACGCTGCTCTGCAAGCACTGTCAAGTTTTTGGTCCAAGATGTACTGGAAGCATCTAGTGAGATAACTCATAAAGTTCGGGAAAGCATACGGTATGTTAAAAGTTCTCGAGAAACACAAGAAAAGTTCAATGAGATGGTTCAACTCGTTGGTATTAATGCTCAGAAATGTTTACCCCTTGATAATCCATTTCAACGGAACTCGACATATATAATGCTTGAAGCTGCATTAGAGTATAAAGAAGCCTTTCCCCTATTGCAAGAACGTGACCCTATCTACTCAATGTGCCCATCGGGTTTGGACTGGGACAGAGTGCAAGCTATTACTAGCATCTTGAAGTTTTTTCATGAAGTTTCTAATGTCTTTGCAGAAAGCAAGCATTCTACTGCCAATACCTATTTCTCGGAGATTTGTGATATTCATTTGCAGTTGATTGTATGGTGCCGGAGGTCAGATGATTTTATTAGCTCTTTAGCATTGAAATTAAAATCTAAATTTGATGAATATTGGAAGAAGTGCAGCTTAATCATGGCTATTGCAGCCATCTTAGATCCACGATTCAAGATGAAACTGGTGGAGTACTACTATCCTCAAATTTATGGCGATAATGCTTCAGATTGCATAGATATTGTTTCAAATTGTATGAAAGCTCTTTACAATGGGCATGCGATCTATTCACCATTAGCTTCTCATGAACAAGCTTCTGAAAATGGTGGTAATGATGTTAACGATAGATTAGCTGGATATGACAAATTCCTAGATGAAACTTCACTTAACCAAAATATAAACTCGGACCTGGACAAGTATTTGGAAGAACCACTGTTTCCACGTGATGTTGATTTCAACATATTAAATTGGTGGAAAGTTCATGCACCAAGGTATCCTGTCCTATCTATGATGGTCCGCAATATACTGGGCATTCCAATTTCGAAAGTTGCATTAGAGTCTATATTCGATAATGGAGATAGAATGCTTAATCATCATTGGAGCTCATTGAAGTCTGGTACTTTGCAAGCTTTCATGTGTTCTCAGGATTGGATGAGCAATGAATTATGAGGTGGAATCCTTTTGTCATATTTCTAATTTTGAATTATATAATAGGTTTGCTAATTGATATTATTCTTACTGCTGTAACAGTTCCCAAAGCTTCCTCAGCTCCTACTTTTGCCTTGTACTACGATGCAATTTAGCAAGTTTCTGGTACTGATTTCTTGTCCCAATTTCTATCAGCCTATCACTAAGAAATTCTGAATATATTTGTTTCATGAATCTCATTTATAGTTTTATCCTTTATTTTTATGTCAAGTTTTGTTATAACTTATATAAACAAACCTTTCCCATATTACTAGAACAGTCATAATGAGGTTTCATTCTGATTTAAGGTTTTCTAGCGTAATTGGTGGCATTTCCATAGACTGCTTAATTCTTTTTTTCTAGCATGTCCTTTGTGAAGGATGGGAATTGAAAATAAAAATAAAAAATGGGATCTCAAGTTTGAATCATTGAGCTCGTCATTATGTTAATACCCTTAAAACAGGTTGCTTAATTTACTTCAGACATCCAGTTGTGGGTTATTTCATTAAGATTCTTCTATAGGGACACCAAATATTGGTTCCATAACTGTTATATTAATCTATTTGGCAATGCTATACTTTATTGATTGAATGGTCCACCGTTCTTAAACACCATATGCATTAATCAGGTTGTGTTATAATATTCTCAACCTTGTATGGTGACAGTCATTTTCGAAGCCCTGTGAAGTATAAATCCGTATCATTATTGTCAATTCGGCTGTCAATGTTAAGAGCTTGTTCCTCATACTAAGCAATGCTGTCTTCTTCCATTGCATTCTATCCTACACCTTCTTGAGACAATAAACTAGGTAGAATCTCTAGTTAAAACTTGAGATTAAAGGAACAATGATCATTTATTCTATAGGGGCGAGGACTGCTAGGTATTATAATATGCTAAACCACCTGGGTTCACTATCAGTTGATTATTGACTTCTCCAGTTATAAATCTGTTAAATAGTCGTTTTCATCATCCACTCGCTCGAAATGCACAACTTTATAGTAGGTCTTGCATAGATAATTGTATATTTGTTTTGGAGGAAATTCATTGTGGCAATTATCTTATATGCCCATTGGTAGGGACGAGTGCAAGACAGATTATAGAGCATTGGATTATCAAAAAGATTCGAAGTATAGCTATAATGAAAAGGAAGGGAAAGTATTGCATTCGTGTCCTTTTCTCTTTAAGGAGACGAGGAAAGGTAGATTTGACCAACATGACATAGTTTCACGTGGCAAAGGCTCATAATCCTGTCCTAATCTATAGGTTATATAGTCCTTGTATCTTTGTTATTATTTCACTATCATATCAGTTGATTATACTCAACTGTCATTCTTGGATAAGTTTTCATACAATAGCATATGTCACTTGGTTCATGCCGACACTCATGCCTTCTGTTAGATATTTCAGCCACCATGAATAAATCTTTAGAGGATCCATCTGCTTTATCAGAGAATATAGTTCTCTGATTTGGTGTTCAGTGGAGGAGTTTTTGTATCTCTTTTAAGTTGGAACCCATTCTATTAACTTTGTACTTGACAATGGCAAATGCGTGATTGGTTTTATAATACTAGCACGAAGGGGTATATGACGTGTCGATTTCTTACACGAGTGGTATATAATTATAGATGAATGTACATCGCGGTATGCATACAATTGATGAGATGCCCCATTACTCTGTTATTTGTGTAACAAGTTTTCATCATTGTGTCATTTTCTTGTGGACATGAAAACAAAAGCTTTAGTTATCATTTTTCCCAAATGGGACAAATATGGCCCACCATCCATTTGGTGATTGTTTGAAGAAGATTATATGTTGAATGGACTGCCCTTTACTTGTTCATATTACAAAGAAATGCGAGAACAGCTGAACAGGCTATAATCTGATGCAAGTAAAATTTTGTTGACATGATGAGATAGGGGTTGGAGTGGGGAAAGGTGGGACCATGGATTTTAACTCTGATAATTCACTTTGGAACATTAACATGAAAGTGAAAGGTGCAGACGATTTAATGCAGTACCCAATCCCATAATGGCACATAACCTGTCACCATTTCTACTGTCTTCTAGAGAAGAAAGAGTAGGATTTACGACAATGGCCAATGATAAAACAAGTAAAATATTGGGTGAACCGATGGGTTTGCTTTCAAACGATTTTTAACTATCGAAACCTAGACCAAATTCTTTCCAAATGGTTCGGTTTGGTTCTGAATAAGTGGAAACTTAAATCGCTGTGAATTTAAATCAATGGTTTTAAAATGGCGATTTCAGTTCGTCTTGTTGGGTAGATGGATTTTTGTTCACCCCTAATGGAATCTACTCAAGGAACATAAGGTTTTCAGGAGGCTGATCTTTAGTTGCCACCCAAGAGCGAATGCCTTCATTGGTTATAATAAATTTGGTGTAGAAAGTCCCGAATTGTGATCATTCTGCTATGCAAATTTCTTGAGGAACGATGTCATAGGGTGATATACAAGTAAAAGTAATTTAAATATTGGAAGTACAATACAATATTGTATATCAAATATTTAGTGTGTAAATATTTAGAGTGTGTTTAGTAGAGATTAAAATTAGATTAAAATTAAAAATCTAATCGTTATTGTTGACTTTTATTAGACGAGTGAGATCCAATAACGATTATATTTTCAATTTTAATTGGATTTTGAATAATACCGAACACACTCTAAGAGCTTAAAATGCAGATGGAGCCGTCAGGATTTGGGAAATTCATGAAATTAGCACTATTTGATTGCAACTCTGTGTCAATTAAACTGACATGTACAAAAAAAATGGATTGTCAAATAATTTCTTAGCCCCAAATCCAGTTAGTGCTATTTTTGTCAATGTCCCAAAGATTTGGAGAGCTTCCCTCTATAAGAACTTGATTTCTTTGTACATACACCCTTTCAAATTGCATAACAATATGTTATGTTGATTGGTACGTGATACTTGTAATAGTCTCCATAAATGTCATCGTATAAAGCGCGGAAAATACTAAGACAAGGGGCTTGAGGCACGAGGGAGTGATGATAAGTAATATTATTTAACATCGATGGTATTTAAGTTTACTTATGAACACACGATATGACTTATTAAATGAGCTCTATATCCTTACATATAATTGATTATATCTTTTGTTGTTACCTACGTTGATATGTTGACACGTAAACTGGTGTTAAATATCACTGTTAATATTATTCAACAATGAATATGGGCGACGATGGGGGCACTAAGGAAGGGTGGGTATGACTACACTAGTTGCGGAGTTGGGAAAGATGAAGATACCTTTCTTTGTTTTCTCACTTATTTTTTTGTTTAAAATGAAAAAAAATAAAATTTTAATCATCTTTTAAACAATAAAAAGATATTCTTTTACCTCGTTTCAAAACTCTCCTCATTGGAGTAAGCTGCAACAAGCCTGCAAGGTTGAAGACTTAAATGTCCAAAAAAGAAAGCCTCGACGACCAACTTGTTACATAGCAAATAGGTTGGAGATTAACTTGTTATGTTGCAAATAAGTCTGGGGTAAAAAAAAAATTTCGGGGGCGGACAAATAAGTCTGGGGTGAAAAAAAAATTTCGGGGGCTCCGCCCCTGAACCCCAGGGAGGGGGGGCCCGCCCCCCTCCACCCCCCATATTTTCGCCCCCCCCAACTAAAAATCCTGGCTACGTCCCTGAGGAGGATTATGTTGCTGATATATGCTATTCTAATGAAGTGCCAAAATTTGAGAGGAGAAACAACGAATAGAAGTTGATATTAGAGAAATAAAAAATTGTAAAAAGGAAAATTAAAGCTATAGAAGAAGATTTAATTTTTGGTTTAAGGTAGAAACTAGACCTAGTCATGAGAAATGGGACCACCCTACTAGTTTGCAAGCAAGGGTGTACGTATTTCAGGTGAGCCAAGAGGTTTCGAGTAGGATAACTAAGTCCAACTAGTTTGCAAGCAAGGGTGTACGTATTTCAGGTGAGCCAGGAGGTTCCAAATAGGACAACTAAGTCTAAAGTGAGGACCCTAAATAACTATGCATTTCATTGTCAATAAGTAGTGACCACCAAGGCCATTTTCCCTAAATATATTGGGAAGCTGCGAGCCTTTTGGCAAACTTTTGGACTCATGTACTCATCACGTATTTTTTACCAATCTAAACCAATCATCTGTTTAAACGAATATATGTGGAAGCTTCCCGTAATGCAGCTAGCTTCTCAAAGCTCCAACGCTACGATTCTCTGCTCAATGCAAGAATGTACTACCTCTGCGATTCTTATTAAACTCGATTGCAGCCGACCTCCCCAATGGTCATGGACATTAATGTCAAGCTAACTTGTGATCCGTGATGATGAAGGTAAGTAACTGAGGAAATGAAATTTCTCATGTGTGATGCCCTGTTGTAGCTGTACTTTGGATATAATTAAATTCTCGCCCAAAAACATATGTTCATGTGTAACATTATTGAAGGCGAATCAAAAGTAAAAAAAATTAAAAAAAATAAAAAAAGAATAATTTTACTTGTACATAAAAAAATATACATAGGGGTGTACACCCTCCTCACATGGGGTGGGACCCACTTGTAGAAAATATTTTTTATTCGAATGGGTTCCACCTCCACGTGAGGGGGGTGTACACCCCGATGTACATGGTGATGTACCCCTAGCAAAGCCGATAAAAAAAATTCATGAAGTCCACTCTTAAGATTTTCTCAATTGCACGTTGACCCACTTTTTTTTTTTTTTTTTTTTTTCTTTCAATTACTAGAAATCGATTACTTTTCATCTTGAATTCGAAAAAAAAGGGTATTTGAAAAAGACTCCAAAGAATAAAAGTGGCAACAAGGTTAAATTTTTTCTGTAAATTTTCTTTCACCAAAGATATTGGTTATAAAATTTTGTGACACAAAGTGCAACATAAAGACAATGGATGTTGCTTTTTTTTTTTTATAGACCCCACATATGAATAGAAGGTCAAAAATTTCATACAAGTATATCATGGTGTTTCTCATTTTTATTTTTATTTTTTACCATAAATGAACTCAATAATGAGTGATGGTGAGCAGAGCAGGATGTCACATGCCAGCCAGCCCCTTCAATATTTTCATTACTTCAATACAATAAACTCAACTATTCCATGAAACGTGAAAAACCCTAAAACCAAACTTCATTATTAATTATTTGAAGTTTCAATTTTGCTGAGTTTGATTACGATAACGACTCTCTTACGCGGTAGACATATTTTCTTAGTAAACCTTTCTAGACGTTTGATTATTGCGTGGGTTAGACAAACATGTGATTTTGCACTTTTAACACGAAAGTCACGACATTAAAAATGTGAGTTTTAAATGAATAGTGTTTTATTATAAACACAAACTTTACACGATGTTATCATTGCACTATTGAACACTTAACGAGCCTCATTAATGCTCATATTGTACACATAAGAGAAAGTCCTTCTATTGCTTAGGAAATGATATTACTTTTTGTAATGGATTTGTTATTGGTATACGAAATTTAAGATTCAACGATGAGTTGAGAAAAAAGTTAAGCGACGTCTATTTTATTTATTTTTTTATCTAGTTAGTTCTTTTGAAGTTCGATAATTGAGTTTAACTTGATAATGAAAACAAACATATTTTATAATTTTTTTTATCTCGACTTTAGTTTGGTTCAATATATTGTAAATTAATCGATATACACGCTTCGCTCTTAACATATGAACTCAACCTCAAACAACTTGAAGTTGAAGTACAATACTGTAAAATTATTTACCCTTAACTCATTTACACTATAACATAGAAATAGTGAAAACCTTTTAACTATGGGGTAAGGTCAAAGTTAAGTGAATGCAAATTCACTCATTTTGTTTTTCTCGGCTTCATACATACACCAAAGTATGGTTGAAGTCCATTAATAGTCACTTTCCAAAAGAACCTTTCATCATCTCTCTCTCTCCCTTTTTCCCATACTTGAGAAAATGAATGGCCAATGGATGAAAGTAAACTTCAATACCCTTTTTTTTTTCTCTTCTTTTTCAATGTAATTTACTTATTCATATACATGTGTGTAGTACATGTGAAAGCCAAATAACCAAATTATACTTGTTGAAGTTAAATTTTTGAAAGTAGGATCACGTCTTGATTAATTATCTCATTTAAAAGTTTAACCTAAAAGCCCTTCACGTGTGGGCTGATTGATTGTTTGATATCTTGTCACAACCATTTTATTTAAAGCTTCAAGTGTTGGAGATGAGACGTTGGAGATGAGACGTGTACTTATTTAGATACAAGACTAGACACATGTCAAAGTATGTCTTGTATTTGTCGTCACGCAGGCTCTTCAATAATATCCAACACATCTTCTTACGCTTGTCTATTTTGTAGATCATCTTGTAAAGTTAGAGTAGGAGATTCGACTCTCCGAAATTAATTATTTTCAAAGATAATAATGTTGTTGGGGTGGGTTGGGGGGGGGGGGGAGACTGACTTCCATTTCTTGCAACTTCCTCTTCACAGCTGTGGTATACGAATATTTCAACGAGAAGAGAGAAATACAGAAAATTTGTTTGGTTCTCTATTCTTTACCTTCTCCTTCGATATTTTTCCTTAGCAGGTCAGTGACTACTGTCAACTATAAACATACAAAATTTTCCATTTTCTACCATTCCCCAAATCAGGCTATAAACTTAATCAACTTCTAAACACAATAAAAAATAAATAAATTATTTTGCTCGTTTCAGCTTAGGATCAATGGAGTTTCCTAATCAAGAATCCGAGTCATCTTCACAACTGAGGAAAACTGGAAGAGGGAAAATTCAGATCAAGAGGATCGAAAACACCACGAATCGACAAGTCACCTTCTGTAAGCGCCGAAATGGCCTACTTAAGAAGGCTTATGAATTGTCTGTGTTGTGTGATGCTGAAGTTGCTCTTATCGTCTTCTCAAACCGTGGAAAACTGTATGAATATTCAAATAACAGGTTAAGGTTTCATGTTTCCTTTTCAAGATCCATTTTACATGATTTTATGCTTTGATTTTCGTTTTCAAGTACCCTTTTACAAGATCTACCATAAATTGTGTGGAAAGTTATAATTTTTTTTCTAAAAAAAATTTCCAGTTCTACATCTGCATTTTTGGGTTCTACTGGAAAAATCTCAACTCTTCATCTCATTTTTCTATCATCTTTTTTTCTTCTTGTGTTTTTCCTGTATATTATTGAGAATTCTGAAGCTTGTACTGATGATCACACAAGTTCTGTCATGGATTTCTAAGGAAACATATACAAAGATTCACATGCCTTTCTTGATTATTTACTTTATGAGCTTTGTGAGTTTCTTTTTTGTTTCTTTTTTGGCTTGTTCTCAGATCTTGTATATACCTCTAAGATCTGTTGCAATTGATGGAAATAGAAGTGATGTAATAAATAGTAGGAGTTTAAAAGATCTTTTAGGGTTAACAAAATATGAAAAGTCTTGAAAAATCACCTCCATTGTGTGCTATACTTTGTCAAGTTCTCATTTGTCCAATCACTTCATCTCTATTGACACTTCCCTAATTCACGTCAGTTTGAGCAAATCAAAGAAACGATTTACCTAAAACTTTGCAAACTAGGGTTTCAAATCCAAAGCTAAAAAAGGTATGAACAAAAACTCATTAGAATCCCATATCAGTTAGTCAAATGACATATTACATCAATTTTACAGGATGGTACTTTTCGGTTTTACCATTTTACCCCCCTTTGTAGAGTGCAGTCTATTGATGGAACATTAAAGCATGGCAACCATAGTTAGGGTTTGAAATAGGATGTGAACAAAGTTTTGTCTTTAGCCAAGGAATCTTTGGTGATTTCAGACATGATTTTTCAGTACTAAACTTATTCCCTTTCTTGGGGGTATTCCCTTTCCTCACCTATTTGGTCTAAATTTTTTTTATTCTCAAAAGATGAAAAAATTAGACTTTCTGCATTTCCATCTCGAAGTCCACTTTTTGAAGCTAAAAAGAGCTTCTGAAGATTTAAAGATGCAACAGAAGCATGAAGAAATGACTTAGCTAAAGTGGGTAACCATTTTCTTTAAATATTTTCCCCATTTTGCACTTCTGGAAAGTGAGTTTTTGAGAGGGAAAACAGTTTTCCTTTCTGTTTGTCTTCCTCAAGTTCAAGTGACAGAGAAAAAGTTCAGTGGGACGTCTACTCAAAGCACGAACACCCTGAACCTCTAGTAAGTCTATTTACCCATTCTGTTTGAGTTCGAGTTATTGTGATTTGAGTGAGTTCAAAGTCTATGGTGTTGTGCTTCGAGTGAGACTGTCGCCACCGAAGAATCTCTCCGAGAAAAATGACTTCTTGCATGCCATTGGTGCCAATAGATTAATCATTTAATGGGGTTTCTTTGCTTCTACTAAGCTCTTTACAGTGTATGGGAAAGAGAGTAAAAAATGGCTGCTCTGAACATTCATAAAGAAGAAGAGTTCACAGACAAACAAGACTTACCATATATGCATACACATTTCATATATAAATAGGCGTGTGAAAAAAGTATTTTGTATGTGTTTAAAAACATAACGTGTCACTGGTAGAACTGGATCCATGAAAGCAATATCGGGATTTTGAATGGATCGAGGTGTGTAATAGGGTGATTTAGTGGGGTATTACACTTGGTGCAAACGAGTGTTTGTACACGTGGCAAGATCCCATAACAAAGATGGTTGATCTAATCATATTATGGGATCTTGTGCCAGCGTGGCAGAGGACAACCAATCAGTAGCTCGAGAAAATTAAGGTTATCCAGACTGAAAGTGCATGAAGGTGTTTTCACTGTGATGTTCTGTGTGACTGAATAACTGATGCATAGTCTGTAACGTGAATGCTTAAAATTTAAGAGTAAATTTAATCAGCACAGTAACTTTTTGACTGGTAAAAAATAAACCCTTTACGGCTATACATTACCAAATTTAACACAGTGCATTAATGAAGTGAACAAGAAATAGAAGAGGAATTAGTAGAAGAAATTGTTAAACTAGCTAGGTTTAAACATTGAACTAGCTATACAGGTTCTTTGAATTATTAAACGGATTTCTTAACATATTTTCATTCGATAGTTATTCTTCTCAGTCGACACGATGTTACATTTACATCTATGGCCAACTAGCTAGTCTAGTTTTGATGTTCTTATGCTATCCAAACATCGTTTGGACATATCTGGTAGAGAAGTACAAGAAAGTTTTGAAGTGAATTTTCACTATTGTTTTGCTTCTTTTATTACTATTCTATATGTAAAATGACGTAAAATGAAGAATTTATTTACATTTCACATGTTTAGACACATTTTTGGACATCGAAATTGAAATGATCACATGTAAATGCAGTGTTAGGGAAACTATTGATAGATACAAGAAAGAATGTGTCGATTCCTTGAATCCAGGATCTGTTTCTGTGGCTAACACTCAGGTAAAAACTAAACTGTTAAGCATTTTAAGTGGTAAACTGTGACTAGCGTATACGTTCTTCGTTTTTTTACACCCAAGTATATTAACGAACGAGTTTTTACATTGGAAGGGACGTAACAACCTTACTTCCTCCTAGAAATTGCACTCTACAACTTCGATTTTAATGCGCCATTCTGACTATAATTTCATACGTAATTTAAATTTTTAGTTCTATCAGCAAGAATCCACCAAGCTGCGAAGACAAATACGAGAGATTCTGAATACAAACAGGTTAATTAGTTAATCATTAGATGCTATTAGTTAAATTATTGCAGACATTTTACAAGTTGGCATTTATGATTAATTCACATTGCATCATGTGCAGACAAATTCTTGGCGAGGACCTTGGCACTTTGAAGTACAAGGAACTCAAAAACTTAGAGACTAAAGTGGAGAAGGCCATTGGAAGAATTCATTCGAAAAAGGTGATCATGTTTTTCTAAATTTTGTTTCGTAATTTTATTGAGTTCATTGTTGATTTGGTGAGACTAATGCTCGATAATTTTTCCAGAATGAATTACTGTTTGCTGAAATTGAGTTCATGCAGAAGAGGGTAAGTATCAATCCTTACTTCTATAGTCTTGAAGAAAAAAATAATAGAACTAGCAATCGTGTTGATATTTTTTTTAGCAAATCACGACAACGGAAAGTACAACTTTGAAGGGGGATAGAGCGACCTGCGAAAAACGAAATCAACACGATAAAACTATGTCTAATGGCATCATCACAAACTCCACATTGGGTCGAGGTGGAGGCGTAAAAGCTCTGCCTGGCTTAGATGGTGTTTGAACTAGTCTTGTTCTTCTGAAATTCTCTCTCATTAAGCACAATCTAATTGCACCTTTTCTTTTTCTTTGATCCACAATATAATCTATTTTATGCAACATATTAAGCATCTGTTTGAGCTTCCTTTTTTGTCGAAAGAAAAAAAAAATGAGTTTCATGATAGAATTTTTTGGAAAATGTGTGGTTAAAAACTAGGTAAAAGTTTTTGGTTTACATGTAATTTTTTTTATCGAGAGTGTGTCATTGAAAATGATTTTTAGATAATGGGTCTCAAACATGGCTAATTAATTTGTTACATAATATTTGATGCTAAAATCTGGTTTCAATGGTGACTTGAAATGCCAGGAGTTAGAGCTGCATAATGCTAACATGTACCTACGAGCAAAGGTACATGATATAACTCTATTTCTCTACCCCCCCCCCCCCCACCCAAAAAAAAGGGGGTAAATATATGCTGCATTAATCTTGCAATTTATGTAAAACAGATTGTTAAATTTTGATGAAATGGTGCAGATAGCTGAGACTGAGAGAGCAGAACAGCAATTGAACATGATGCCAGCGTCCGAATACCAGCCTATGACTTCACAAACTTATGATGTTCAGAATTTCCTCCCCGTAAACCTCATGGAACCTAATCTGCAATACTCTCGTTAGGACTGTCCCAACAGCTCTCCTAACAAATTAAGGTACTGTACTATGATACTAATGCAAGCTGCAGCAAGCATTAGGCCTCAGTTCTTTAACAAGAAAAAGCCCATAAAATCAATTAAGGATTATAGGATTCAATAGCACTGATAATCCATGTTTCAATAACAACATATATAAAGATAACCTAACTTAATATCTACGATTCTTTCATTTGATTGGAGTTTAGGTCGTATGCCCCTTCCAAAGTTTTGTATTTTTTATTCTGTACGTCGTATATCCCACCAAAAACATAATTATTAACTAACCATAGTTGTTATGCAATGCTGTTCCTGCAGCTAATATGTGGAGAACTCTTTTGAATCGATCAGTCGGCTTCGTTCTTCTATTGCAACATGGAATTCTGAAGATGGATCTCTAGTTTTCTGAATTTTGATGTACTTTCAAGTGTTGAGAATTTTCAGTGTAAGGACTTGCTATTTTCAAAGTTGTGACAAATCTTGCTGTAATAATCTTAAAGCTGGCTAAAACTCTCAGCAGTTCATATATGAGAGTTTTTATATAACATTTCTTCTACATCTATTTATCATGTTTATGATGCAATGAAAATGTATTATGATATAACAAAATTAAATCATAATTTTCACCTTATTAGTATAGGCGGTCCTGAGGGTGCGTGAAATTTTTTTTTTTTAATATTACATTGATATTTTTTTAGTTTAGCATATTATTGAAAAAAAAAATTGTTTTTTCAAATTTTAAGCTACCTTATTTAAAAAAAATAAAAATAAATTAAACTATCTATTTTACCACTTCAATCCCAAATGCCCCATTTACTTCATTAACCAATTACTAATCCAACAAGACAATAAATAACCCAAAATCCAAGTGATTAAAGTGAAGAGTAAAAAGCTAACCACAAATCCTTTTTCATTATTTTCCATTCTCACACCCTTTCACCCACGAAAAACTGTCAAATAAAAAAGAGAATAAACTCTACCATAAGTCTTTGTTGCTTGCACTACAGTAGTACAATATACATAATAATATCACCATTTTAATGATTGGGCACATCTTAGTATCGAGCTTAAACAACATGAAATGGATAATGTGCATATCAACAACATGACTATTTGAATTGATTTACGTGTTAGTGAAAATTTTGCAAAATCTTTTGCTAAAAGAAACAAAAGAGGCTTTTGATATATTAATTTATTTGAAAAGATTGAGTTGATTTTCAAATACATTTATTGCTTATAAAACATTATTGAGAATTCATGTTACTGTTGTATCCTTCGAAAAAAAAATTCAAAATTGAAGTTATTAAAATCTTATTTACGATCAACATGTAACAAGAACGATTGAATGTGCTAGCTTTTATATTGTTGAACAAAATTTGTTAGAACATATATATTGCATTACGAAATTTTAGTTAGTTAGTTTATTTTAGAAATGCGAAGAAATATTTTTATTTGATTTGTTGCATTACAAGTTTACACAAGGTATTTAATGTTTCCGATTTCTGGAATTGCACGAAGAGTTAGGTGGTTTGGATTGTTCTTTGGTGATGCGATATGAATTTTGATGGAGCTTGGGAGGATTTTTGAGCTTTACTTGTACTTTTCTTATTCAAGACATGTAAAAAAAAAAAAAAAATTTAAATGTCATATTTTTGTAATGAATAATATTATTGAAACATATTTTTTCTTAATATATTTTCTAAATTTCTTGAAAGGGGCTTCATTTTAAAATGTCGCACGAGACACCTAAAATTTGAGGGCCAGCCCTGCTTATTGGAAATCTTAGTATCTCATTAGAAAAGTAAATATTTATTTCACAGGCATTTAACACAATTTCTGCCATGGACTTGACCTAGACCTAAGATGGTTACTTATACAAACCAAATTGGACCGGAATAAGCATCAGAAACTACACACAGTGTCTTGCCAAACCTACCAGTTTTCTACTAGTTCAGTGACCTTCCTACTTTATAATGTGTCCCTGACTGCATAAAGTCAATCATATTAATGGAAATTTGCAGAAAAAAACAGTTTCAGATAAAATCTATAGATATGTAAACATTACAAAAATTACGTGTCCTAAAAGATTGAGGTGTTGATCGTGCATTATATATTCTGGTGACATGTAGCCGATGCATGAAAGAATTAGCTAGAAGATAATGTTATTAGCAATAAAGAATGCTTGTCTTATATTTGGTTTCATTCCCTCGAAAACTTCTAGCAATGTCAGAGTTCGATATCTTAAGATTCATGTACGTGTCTAGCAATATTTAGCTAGCTTTGAGGTCTCTACGAACAATTCTCAATCGAGAATCTTGATAAATACACACAAGTCCCCGAGAAACTTTATTAACAACTTGAAGGAGCTAAGACGAATCAAATAACACACTTTTTTGTTTGATCTGCCAAACTATTATGCTAGTTAGTAAACCTCATCCAGTTGTACTAGGATTGCTTAACAATGTTAAATTGGAGACTCCAAATTTAAGGTAATTTTGAGCTCGGTGTACTGGAGTTCGAAACCTCTCCAAATAAAAGCAAGTCGAGGCTTTTGCTGGGATGTATTCATAAATCAGCATCTTTTCCTCTCCTTCATTGCAACATCCTATAGGCTATAGAAGCTTCACAAGATTTCGATGCTGATGTTTGGCAACGCAGATAACTTCATTCTTGAACTCATCAAGTATGTGCGTGGAAGTTTCCGACAACCTTTTCATGGCGATGCTTTGAAAAGCCCGAACGTGAGTAGCATTGGATTAGTGAGTGGTGTGACTTTCCACCATTTTCTTCTGTCGTCCAGCGTTCCCTAAGTTCATAACTTGAGCATTTTTAAAGTTTCGTCTCCACTCCTAACCACACTTCACGCTTTTTAGAACACTAGCAGTATTCTAAAAAGCGCTTTTTCGTACTTTTTAAATTTATTTTTTGCGCCCAAGCACATTATTTTTCTTTTAATATAGTATTTTATAATTTTATATGTTTGATATGTATTATTTTAATAATTTAAAAATTGATTAAAAATTTAAAATTAATATTAAAATAAGAAAACATTTTTCTCTTTTTACTCCTAATCCTCCTCTAACTCGAAGCTTTGCCTCTAGGCCTTCCAAACTCATCTGCTTTATACTTTTTAGAATAATTATTTTATAGGAGAAAATGTATTCTGAATAATGATTTTCCGAAAAATGTGTGATTAATTTTTTTTTTTTATGAGTTTATATGTAATATTATTTTATTGAAAATCGTGTTGTTGAAAAGAAAAAAGAGAAAAACGCATTAAAACTAAAATCGAGAATTTACTTTGAATTAGTGAAGTGAGAATTTAGAATCCATTTTTATTATTATAAGTGTGTTTGAGCCACATTATTTTGGAAGAATGTATTCTCGAATACTAGATTAATGGAGAATATGTGGTTGAAAAAAAAATGAAAAGTTATTGATGTGATGAAAAATATTATTTTATTGAAGAATGTGTGGTTGAAAATGAGCAGAAGAATGAAAATGCAAATTTTAATATGTACAAACATGGGCATATTTTAGAGAGTGCGGCATCTGGTTTGACCCTAGTTAGATCCTAATCGAACCTTTCGACCATTGTAACTTGTTATATATCTTCCAATAATTTTTAATAGGTTTGGTGGATCTTAAAAAAAAAAAAAAAAAGCGTCTTCAAGTGGGATGGTTTACTATTTTCATTAATTTACTATTACCTTTTGGAATTCATTTTCATTTATAGGAAAAAAAAAAAACATAAAATAAAGTATGAATAAAACAAACCACAAAGTTGGTATCCATCTGAAATAAAGTATGTGACATTACATTGAAACCTAGGAACAAACATAAAATTCCATCCCAAATACCTCACTCAAATTAAGGAAATACAGCATGAACATAAAACTAAATATGAAAAAGCACACTGTTACTCAGATTTCAAAATAAAAATTACTTTTAATTCAAGCTCTAGGCTTGGTTCTTCCCTCATTAGCCTGCTTGAATAGCATAGCTTGAGCTGCTGCAGCCTTGTTTGAGCTAAGTGAAGCTGCAAAACTATCTCTAACTTGCCTTGTTGTGTAAGGGAAGCCCCTGTGCACCATGGAGTTTAGTAAAGCAGCTGTGCCTTCCCTGTACAGTGCTCCGAGCCCGTCTGGTCGGCTGTTTGAAAGAGCTTGTAGCAGGTTCGTGCTGGATCCGAGCCCAGGTAGGCTAGCCACACCGAATGCTCCACCGACCGTTCCCAACCAGCCGAACAGTCCCAAGATCAGTCCAGGGTGAGTCCTCCAGTAACTTCAGTTTACACGAACAAAACAAAACTAGAGTTATTTTGCAGCATGGTCAGGCCGAGACTCCTTCAAAGTCTGGACTATGTTTATCTTTATTATTAATAAAACAGGCCATCTAGTGTGATTTTAAAACAAGAAGATGAATAGTATTACTTACTCGCAAGTAAAAGGCGGTGAGTTTGGATCAAATCCAAATGGAGGTGATGGTATCGACGGAGTTCCGGGGTCGATTGGGGTAATGGGAGTTCCGGGGTCGATTGGAGTAGTTGGAGGACTTAAAATGGTGGGTGGACTCACAATGGTGGGCGTTGGAGTGGTGGGTGTAGTTGGGGGAGAGCTTGGAGTGGGGTTATAGTATCCACCACCACCTCCGGTGGGAGGAGAAGGAGTAGTATGGTGGGGCTCTCCACTTGGAGGGTTCCCGCAGTTACCAGATGGTGGCGTGCCGCCATAGCTTCCTCCTCCATGAGAAGGTGTTGGGCCGCCGCCAGATGGAGGTAATGGTATCGATGGAGTCCCGGGGTCGATTGGGCTAATGGGAGTTCCAGGGTCGATTGGAGTGGTTGGAGGACTTAAAATGGTGGGTGGACTCACAATGGTGGGTGTAGTTGGGGTAGAGCTTGGAGGGGGGTTATAGTATCCACCACCTCCTCCTGTGGGAGGAAAAGGAGTAGTATGGGGGTGTCCTCCACTTCGGTGGTTGTGGCAATTGCAATCGCTTTCTCTTCCATTAGAAGGTGTTGGGGTCCTATGGCCGCCGCCAGAACCATGTGATGGAGGCGCTTGAGAACCTGCATTATAAATGAAGATATTAGCTGTGCCAACTTAGTTGGGACGTCCAGATACACCTACTAATCCAAACAAAAAAAAACAGAAAATTGAGGACCCGTGGGTGGAGTTCCCGTCCTTGGGTCCGGAGAGTAATGGGTCTTTTGATCCTCAAAGGTGGCTGAAGACACGACGGGAATGACTAAATTTTGAGCAAGCAATGCAGCCATAGTAGCCCACAAGAGCACCGAATTGTGCTTATTTCTCTTCCTCTCCATTATCATCTGCTTAATTTCGAAAGAAACGAACAAAAGAGAGAAAAGAAAATGTGTCAAGTGATGAGAATAATCCAAAGGGATGGAGCTACGTATATAAAGAGTTTATCAGAGACTCTGAAGTAAATATAAACAGGTGAAGAAATATGTGGTTAGTTGGAATTCTTGCAGGCGCATTTAAGCTTACATTTATATGTCACAATGTAAAATATGTTAAGATCAATGTAAATGGTCTCAAAAGGAACATCTCTCCATGTTAGTTTTTACTCTTTAAAATTTGAATCTATGCACAATTTTATAGGCATGGGAGGAATTGAACTTGCCTAAAAAATCTAAGCAAACTTTCTTTGAGAGACATTAATTTGCCCATGCCGCATTCTAAATATAGAGCTTCTACATCAAGCATGTTTCGAAAGTATTTATAAACGTCGGTGGATAAGTAGATGCTACTTGTGGATCCCTCAAAATGGCCTCGAATGTAGGGGCGGACGCAGAATTTTGAAGTTAGGAGGGCACAATCGAACTTGTAAAGTAGTTGAAAGAAATTTTACAATAGAAAATTTACGTCCAAAAAAATTATACACCATGAAATTTTACATCCGAAAATTTACATGGGATATGACTTTTTCGGATGTAAAATTTCGAAATTTTTTTATATCGTATTCCATATAAAATCTCCTAATAAAATGATGAAAATTACATTGAGAAATTTGTATCGTAAAAATAATACATGTTAATAAAATAATTGAATTTTTTTTAAAAATAATGCGAGTTAGACGTTTTTCTTTAAAACTCATGTTTAACGTATTTTTAACTATTTTTTATATCTATTTGGACCATTCGATATGTACATAACGTAGTTTTTGAATTAAGTTTCGAGATAGTATAAGCAATTTGTATATTATATTCGCATATGATCGTCGGAGAATTTTTAAAATTAGCATATTATCGAAATTCAAATTTATTATGATTTTGCCCCTGCTTGGTGGAGATTATAATCAAATTTTTAGTAAATTTTGATAAAAGTTAAATAGTTATGGATTTCATGAAATATGCTATTAAAATTAATTGTTAATTTTGATTTAGATTAAAATTTAAATTTCAATCAATGCCAAACATGATTTTATTTTTAAAAAAATCTCAAAAGTTGGGGGCACCTGCCCCCTAGGACCCCCTAGGTCCGCCAATGCTTGAATGTTTACAAACACGAGCCGAAGATAGTGGGAATCAGAAAAATTATTAATCATTAACAACTTATATAATGTCACATTGTTTTTTGGCATTTTTTTGAACCGGCGAAAATTTGCAACATTTGTACTCGACATATAAATGAGATGCAATGTCATTGCCAACACTACGTCTTTTGACAATGTGTTAACGAACCTATTTATTTTGGTGTCACGATAGATAAATTCAAAGATTCTCTTCGATTTATTATTAAATAGTCAAATATTTTTACTAGAAAAACGAACTCCATATTTTTCTTTATGTACTTGCTAGCATGGAAAGCTCTACTTAAGGAGATGGATTCAAGTTGAGAATATATTGCAAATGAGTTTCTCAATCTATTGAGATTTTGTAACAAGTCAGTCTTTACATTTTTATTTTTTTTATAAATTAAATATTTAGTTATGGAAAATATATTTAATATTAATTGAAACTCTAATCACTTGTTAATTTAATTATTCATAAGAACTAAGGCATGAAATTTTGTAAATTTGTAGTAGAAAATTCTTATTAAAACTCACAAAAGTCCATAAAAATGTCCAAATCTTCATTTAAGTTTTTAAATATTTGGTTAAAAATTTCCTAAAAGTTTCTGCAAGGACTTAAATGCTAGCACTTTTGAAATATCCAGATAATTAAGATGGCAAATTACTCGCCTGAACTGACCCAAACCATCAAACTGGCCGGAGAGTAGGGTCGTTTTGGAGAGATGTTGGCTCAGTTTGAGACGTCTGATTTAAAATTGATTTTCAAAGGAAAAATCACATTGAAGTTGACAATCGAACCGACTCAACCTAACCTTGAATTTTGAATCATCTTATGCAGGAACAATAGGGGTGGGCACAAGTTGAGTTCGAATCCAACCGAGCAATCGAACTGTTACTTCAGGATGGATTGAATCTTAACTTGAAACTGGACCGTGGTTGAGCTTGGGCTGGTTCAAGGGGATTTTTCCTTGAAATTCAATGTTTTTTTTTTTTTATAAAAAAAATCCAAGTTTACGAGTTTGTCCAAGGCAACCAAAAACTGAACCAATATCCCTCCAATTAATCCAAGTCGGTTCGATTGACATTGTGGGTCGATTAGGCGGCTAATTTGTCCATCCCTAAACACCATATGTTATTGCAGAATCAAAAAAAGAACATGAAAGTATTTATCGCCCCCTTTGGAGCCTGGATGTTCAGCTACATGAGCATATTCACCCATTGAGCATCTACCACGTAGATTGAGCTCGAATCTACTAAGAAAAAAAAATCACAAAAGCACATATTACAATTGTACTATTTTCTCTAGCCCTTCCTATACAATATTTCACTCTACAATCACTTATATATACAAAATACATCCAAGAATATCACTAAGATATTACAGAGATCAACATCACCAGATTTCAAGAACAAAGCAGAGAGAAAAACTCGAGACAAGGAAGAGAGAAAACCCTAAAGAATGCAAACAGTTCCACACTCGAAGGATCCAGAGATACGATATAAAACAACCATTTAAGTTCTCAATCCAACGGTCCAGAATGTGCCACATGTAGAACTAAGATTACTCCACTTAAAGCCTGTTTGGTACCGCTTAAAGTCCAATTAAAATTGAAAATATGACCGTTATTGAATTTCACCCGTCTAATAAAAGTCAACAATAACGGCTATATTTTCAATTTTAATCTGATTTTAATCTCTACCAAACACCCTCTTAATAAAACAACAAACCCGTTGGCCCAAGCAGCACAAACAAGCCCAAATAATATAATAGAAAAGGACCAACAAAATAAAGAGGCAGCCCATTAACCAACACGATATATCACCCATCTAAGTTGTAGTGATTTCCGTGAAACTGAAAAAATGCGATTAATTATCAATTGTAGGATATGAGGCCTACTGTTGCTAAGTATCAGTAGTGTTAACTTTGCTCGGGGATTTTAGGCTCCTAGGCAGATGCATGCAGTCGGTGGTTTGAAACATAGGTTAATAGAATTTAATTTCACTAATGAGAATGGCAGAAAAGTAGGTGAAAATCATATAAATAATAAAGTGTGACATTAAATTCTGATAGTAAATGAGGCACCAGCAATTCTATTATGCATTTCCTTTGGATTCTGGGATTTTCACCCTTGCAAATCTCTCTTTTGACTATTGTTTTTGAGCAATGCTATTCATCCTCGCTGGGGATGCATCCCCAGTCTATGTAGCGTTAATGTGGCATTAAATGATAGGTGAAATTAAATAAGTCATTTAATTTCACCTATCATTTAACCAATCATTTGCAGCCATATAAATTGGGGATGCATCCCCACTGGGGATGAATAGCATTTTTCATTGTTTTTTGTTTTTAAATAAAGAATTTTTTTGTCCTCTTATTGTTTGTCAGAGGGACAGCTTGCAGTAGTTACACAGTAGAGCTAAGCTGTCCTACATTTTGTGGATTTGTACGTACCAATATTAAGTTATCTGACCCCATTTTCCTTGTATTGAGTTGTCTGTTGTCCATTCAATTAACATGATGATAACCGGTCCACACGCCCATGTGTTTGATACGCAATATTAGGAAGAACGATATGATAGTGTGAGCTTTCAAAACCAAAAAGGACGAAAAATTAAGGTCTTGTTCTTTTCATCGTCTTCAAGTCGTTTTCTATTTTCGATTTTTCAAAATAGTGAAAACGCGTTCTTTTTCCTATTTTCGAAAACACGCTTTTAAAAACAAAAAACAAAGTTTGTACTGAAAACACAAAACATCATTTTTTACGTTTTGGCCATTTTCTGTACAAAACACGGGAAAAATTGGAAAATACGAAAAACGCACCAAAAAGCTCTCTTCCTTCTTTCTTCCCGACGCTGACGACCCATTCATCTATAACTGCAATCGACGACGAAGATGTGCCAGAACAGGCACGAGTGCAGTCGTGGGGAGGCGATGGAATGAAAACGTGAAAAATGCCTCTTTTCCTTTTCCTCCACCACCCGCTACCTAAGCTGTCGGACCCCCACACCACAGGCACCCCCTCACCTCCTTCTACAATCTCCGACCATCGCCTACCCACCAGGCCGCCAGAAACGCCTCCAAATTCCCCACTCGATTCGGTGGAGAGATTTGGGGATTCAAATCCGAGGGTGCATTGATGGAAAAAAAACAATAGAAGGTTCGATGATTGCTTGAGATACTGGATTGTAGCGGGGAAGAAAGCTCTCGAGGCTGCTAATCTTGGGGGTGATAGACTTGAGAAGGTATGTTTAATTTACGATCCTTGTTGAGCTCAAATTTGATGCTTATTTATCGGTGGGGTTGAATTTTGAATTGGTTCAGTGTCTAATTGAGATTTTTGTTCAGGATTAATGCTGTATTTGAGCTGTTATTTCGTTATTAGTCATTATATATTGCCTAAACGCAAATAGACCCGACAAGTTATACTGTATATAGTACTTTAATTGAGCTCAATTTTGATATTTATCTATTGGTTGAGTTGAATTTCTGAAATAATTTATATTTGCTAGAAGTAAGAAACAAGTCTAGCTTCCTTTTTATTGGAAAAATTGTTGTATTTGCTTGCTTTCATAATTTTTAGGGATAAAGCGTGCAAATTTTTAACATGCATAATCGATGAGAGCTCGATTCTGTAAGAGCCAATTGATCCCAAAGATCTGTCATAGCAGAATAAAACTCCTGAATACTCATATTTTTCTGCTGAAGAGCTCGTATGTCATTCTCCAATTGATACTGCTTTGCAAAATTTGACTGAGTGAATAACCTTTGCAGGTGATCCCAAACCTCCTTTGCTGTCTCGTATTTCGCCAACTCTCTGCCTATGGAATGCTCAACAGAATTGTTAATCCAAGTAATGATTTTCGAATTATTTGATTCCCAAGTATCTACCAAACCAGCATAATCCTCATCGGTATTCTTAGGTTTCACAGAAGTTCCACTAATGTATCCCCCCATCTTTTTACCCTTAAGGAAATTTCTCATCACATAACTCCAATACGAATAATTCTTTCCATCCAACCTCACACTCACAGACTGAAGCGAATCGTCTCTTTCAGTAGCCATAATCAAAGAATAAGGAAAACAGATCTCAAAAGAAAGAAATTTAGCTCTGATACCATGTTAAACAATTGAAAGAAAGAGAAAAGGAAAAAGGGAGGCTAGGGTTTCATTAAATTTGCATAATGAAAAGTGAATACAAAACCTACATATAGAGAGACTATATATAGTCTAAAATAAGGAAAACTAAAAAGTCTATTCTACCCTTAGTAAACAATAAAATAAAATAATACTATATTTCTTAACAGAAAATACTTGTCCATGTAGAAGAATACGAGTAGTTCAATTAATTGAATTTTATATTCTCACAATTTTTATAGATTTAATTGAATCTATTGTATTCTTCTACTTAAGCTGGTGATGCTAAATAACATTACTCAATTCAAATAGATATAAGGAATAACCCCCAAATTGGATTAGACTAGCTCGTCCAAAAGTTTCCCAAATACCATCTCGCTTCTAATAGCTTACATTAATGGTAGATTCCCAATTTTTTCCGTCAATAAATTACACAACAAATTAATTCTATGCGTTTTTCCTTTTCAAGATTGAATATCGGGGATATGGTTGATACACATTATCAGGGCCGTACCTGTGTTTCGCAGGGCCTGAGGCGAATTTCAAAATTTGGGCCCCCAAGTCATAAAAGACATTCCTATTTTTCTTTTAAAAGAATCTTACAAAACTAAATTTGTTAACTTAAATTCAACAATAAAGCAACAAGTAAAACTAAAATATTCAAAATATGTAACATAACAATTAACATGAGCGAATGTATATTAACTAATAGTCTAAGTCCTTCGCCCTTGAAACATTAAGGGGCACAAGAAACTGATTTTCATTGTGTAAAAAAGATCAGAAATTTTAACATGTTTTAACACTTTCACAAGCATCTCAAGCAAAACTTAAACAGAAATAATCTATTCTTTTCAAACTAGAAATAATCTGTTCTTTTAACAGGTTTTAACACTTTCACATAATTGTTCCTATCACACCAGAAATAATATGTGCCACTGGTGATTCATTATGTAACAAAAATCAAGAAGTTTAATATGTTTCAACACTTTTACATACTATACAAATCCAAAAATTGATGTGTAATTAACAGTCACATACCCGTTGGAACTATGCCATCAACCATGATATCAAGTCCTAAGGGTTCACCAACATTCATCCCTTTTGATTTGGCATACTCGTAGAAGCCTTTATACCTGCAAAATCGATATTTGGCAATGACAATTGTAAAATGGTGCAAGCCATTTTTCAAATGTTGACTTAATACCAAGAAATGGACCGCCGCCATCAGTTTACTAGTGAGTTGAGCCAATTAAGATATAAACAAGTATATTACTCCAGTATATGTTCAATATCTATAGTGAATTAATTTCTTACCCACCACAAATGAAATAGTGACCCCATTTGTGATTCTTCAAATCAATTTCCTGCAAGATAAAATAAACTCAAGTTTTAACATGCCACATTATTAGATTATAAAAGAATTGAGAACATCTATTCAGTTGCCTCTGATCCAAGTTACTGTCTTTTAAATGTAAGATACACAAGTTTCTACTTACAAAATTGCACAAAGGACATTGCTGGGTTTCACCCATTAAATATTTTACCATTTTAAGATATCTTATTCACAGGTGCCCCCAAAACAGAGTGAATTACTAATTGTGTATTATTATGTAAATTGACTTCCAAATCCAAAAATCATAGCAGTGTCCTCTTCAAGTCTGTAAAACAACATAGAAACAAAAATTCTTCTTTTGAATTCATATGTATGCTTTGTTAGAATCTGAAATTGCACAAAAACGAACTAACTATATCTAATTCTAAAAAATTGAAATCTACCACAATAATATTTTCAACTAGTTAATCAAACTAAATTCATTATCCATACTCCAATTCTCAAATCTCAATCACAAAATAAAATACAGTAAACAATAAATTAGTGAAGCTGGAAAAAACAATCTCTTATCTTATGGAATCAAGGACAAGAAACATACACGCAGTCACGAGTGAAGCCGGAGAGGACGGTGGTGAGCGGAGGCAGACGGCAGTCACGCAGGGAAGGGCTGGGCCAACTGGCGGAGCTGTGGAGGAAATGGCTAAAGCTTGAAGGTGGAGGCATCACGCGTGGACTAGGGCTGGAGGCGGAACACTGGGGGGCAGTGGACTGGAGGGAGGAAACGGCGCAGTCGCAGGGAAGACGGGTCGGATTGTTGGAAGGGAATAGTTGAATAGAAGGTGTCGTGGTTTTAGGTTAGGTTAGGTTAAAAAAAAAAAAAAAAAAAAAAAAAAAAAAAAAAAAAAATTGGGCCCTCAAAAATTCTGGGCCTGAGGCGGCGGCCTCTTGGGCCTCCCCTCAGGTCCGGCTCTGCACATTATGACTAGGTAGTATAAATGTATAATATTCCATCTAGATTTTATTCAGTAATTTCTTGACGACCTTACCAAACATGCCAAGTGCTAGACTGCATGTATGCTAGGCAAAAAGGCATGCATACACATCATTTACAAGAAGTTAGATATGTATTTAACAACTAGGTTTAAGCAACGTGCAATGCACGTTTACTTAATTTATATATGATTTTTTTGGTTCATTAAATAATTAATGATGTAATGTTTATGTAATTGATAAATAATTACACATTGTGATATATTAATTTTAATTTAAATAGTGTTAAATTCTAAATTAAAATGTATAAGTTCGTGTTTCGTACTATTATATTATATTAAATTTTGCACTTAATCATGAACCTTTTGTACATAATAAATTAATAGATAACATTATAATACAAAACTAAATAAATAAATATTTTTTCTTCATTGAGTTCAATGTACCTTACCAAATAAACTATTAGCATTTTTAAATTGATAATCTCCACATCCATTTTTTTTTAGTTTCATTTTTTCCTAGTGATTAAAATTTAGTAGTACAAAGTTTTTTGCATTTTCCATTCATTTATTAATAATGTTCTAAAAGGCGTAATGCGTTGCGAGACGTCGATGTTGAGAATGAAGAATCACAAGTTTAGGCGTGTCAATACGAAGAATAAGCTTCATAATACGTTTCGTATTTTTAATATTATTTTAATTATTTTTAAGACATTAAATATATTTTTATTTTTAAAAATAGTTTTTTTCTATATTATAAAAAAAATAGATTTTTTACTATATCATAAAATCATCTAATATTTAAAAATAATACTTACTAAACATTTAATATAATACTATAATATTGCTAAATAGTGTTAGGAGAATTTTAATTTTTTTATTAATTAAGGAACTAAATATGAGCATTAATCATATGATTTATACGAAAAGTCTGCTGATTTGATAATTCCGATATCTGAAAATGGAGATGAAGAATTTTGATTTACAATCGAGAATGATTCCGATGTGAAGTTCGTGGAAATTCAATTGGGGTCGAACCGAATGCAATAAATATATAAAAATAATTCAAAGTAAATCTATATTTACTAATTAGATTCATTATATATCCTACAATTAGTCCCAACACTAAAAATTAAAAATAAATATGTTAAAATAGTTTACTTTGTTAAATTAAAATATTTTAAACTTATAGAAAATAATATCTAACATTAATATATTAATAATCAAGTGCAATTTAAATTAAATTTAAAAATTAAATAAATGAAAGAATGAAAGTGAATATTACAATTTAATTAGTTGTAATTCAAAATCAAATTAGTCAATTAGACATACATTTTAAAATGATTTTGAGGAGTATTTTAACATTTTTTTTTTGTCACTATCCCACATTGGAAATTTATAAAACTATTGGAGTAACATATATAAAATGCACAATCCCACATTGGAAGTTTATGAAACATTTGGAGAGAAGTGTATCTATAAAATGAGCATGACATCCAATACTTCTACATGGGTTTTAGAATTGTAAATTTTGAAACCTAATTATGGAGTTAAAAGATTTTTCAATTAAAAAAATTTCGTTAGTTTTTCCGTTAAATCAATAAATTCCGTTAGTTTTTCCGTTAAACCAACATATTCCGTTTAATAGGCATTTTTTATATATAGAAAGAAGTATGAAGCAATTATAAGAGATAATTAAAAGAAAACCACTTTGTTCACGAGAAAAAAAAAAAAATAAACTTTGTGGGAGTCAAGTCACTTTTCCTTCTTAATATAGTGGTATTCGAGGAATTGTTAAGAGATGAAGTTATCAACTATGTTGCAATCACAACTTCTTAAACTCAGCACAAAATTTACAGTCAAATGAAGGTATTATATATCGTTGTGAAGACGTGTGAAAAATCAAAAGGATAAAAGGGCATTAGTCTTCATTTATCAAGCGATGAACGAAGAGAATTTTAGACAATTTTTCAACAAAGCATGAGACATCATAACATAACACTAATGTGCAAATGAACAAAAAATGTGTAATTAAGGGTGAAAATGTTTTAAAAAAAAAAAGGTAGTGACTTTTTCCCTATTATAGAGACATTACATACTAATTACCTCTTTTCATAATTTATTTGGGACTCATTTTTGCTTTTTAAAAAGATTTAGGGCTACGGTTGCAATTATTTTCTCTCTTTTTATTTTTGTTTTATTTAAAGAGAGTGATTATTCACGATTTTTAATTGAGAAAAAGATGAAAATGATATTTTGCACAATGAAATATGGAAATAAGGGTGAAAATATATATATATATATAAAAGGAGGTAGAGACGTTTTCTACAATAATAGTGAAAGATAAAGATATTATGTGCTAATTATCCTTTTGTGAAATGCCATTTTCTTGTACTTTCTTATTGATGCTAATAATATCATTTGTCGTGTTATGGTTATATATGGAGCCCACTTTAGATGCTATAGCCACTGCCCAGCCCAATAAGAAAACATAATTCTCAAACCAAGCCCAATTAAGTTCATTAGACATTGGGTAAAAAATAGGGGAGTCAATTGATAAATACTAATTTTGTTAAATATTGCAAAATTACAACATAGACCCCGTTTACAAATTCGGATTATCAACATACACGTTAACATAATTCACCAACCACTTTTCCGATTGATCGCTAAAACTCCAATCACGAGAAAGAAAAAAATAAGTTTTACTTCCATCAAGGGCTTCAACGATCACTCTGAGAGAGAGAGAGAGAGAGAGAGAGAGAGAGAGAGAGAGTTTATTCCCGCCAAGGTCTTTAATGACAGCTTCTTGTTTGGTTGATGAAATCGACCATCAGAAACCAATTTTTATTATCTTATTTAGTTGCGACGTGTCCAAACAATTTGTTGTAACATAGTGGATCGAATAACTTGTTTCCATTACAATTTTGATAGATGGAAATTAAGTTTGCAAAGCAAAAGATCGATTTACATTGAGATATAATTTTAAATTGCGAGAATTGGCAATTATGCTTGATTTGACTAAATATTGAAGGTTTAATTTCACAAATGGGCACTGAAATTACGTCAAAATCACAAAACGGTCACTGAAGTTTAAAACTTGTACTAACGGTCACTGAAGTATAATCTGGTCACAAACGGTCACTGAAGGACCTTTTTCATTTTAATTGAAACTTAATAGACCAAAATAGTTGAAGCTTGAATCTTGAGGACCTAATCACAAATTTTTACCATAAACCCCCCAATGAGAAGGTATCAAAAAACTCAAGATTGAAAATATCAGTTTCTACAGAAAATGTAAATGTGAACGACGTTAAGTGTGCAAATTATTATGGTGAGAGATTATCAAACTACAATACAAAATCTCTTAATCGGAGGAAGCATCAAAAGAAGATTTCAGTTAAAGACAAGAATCGAATTCAAGAGAATGAAAAGAAATTGGGGGTTTATGGTAAAATTTGTGAGTTAGGTTCTCAAGATTCAAGCTTCAACTATTTTGGTCTATTAAGTTTAAATTAAAATGAAAAGGTCCTTCAGTGACCATTTGTGAAACCAGATGATACTTCAGTGATCGTTAATATAAGTTTTAAACTTCAGTATCGTTTTGTGATTTTGACGTAATTTCAGCGACCGTTCGTGAAATTAACCCAAATATTGATTGTGATGACTAATTCTTAGGTATTATGGAAAGTAAACTAAAAATCTTACATATTATTAATAACTAGTGAATGCACGTGCCTTGCACGTGTAGTGAGTGATGCAGTGTAACTAATAATGTTGAAATTTTAAATTCAATTATAACATGACATTTTTCTATTGGAGAACAACCTGATGTGAAACTTTTATATTTTAACCATTTAAGTTTTCAAGCTAACATAGTTAATTACTTAAAATTATGAACGTAATTGGTTTGAGCAAGACGTTGATTTGCTGATTGCATTTAATTATTTATATTAATTGTATGGATGAGTTCTTATTATAGTTTTTGACTTTTTGTGATTTCAAAAAACTTATTTTCATTTGATATTTTTTGTAAAATTATTTTTTTTTTTTAAAAAAAAGTGGATCCATGTTCGATCTTTTGACGACATTTACTCTTTTACGGGTCAATTTTTAAACATTGGTTTTTATGTATAAGATGTGAGTTGTTGTCTGAATTGTAGAGTTGTTCTCCATATGTTCATGTTGTATTGTTTATTAAAAGTAGTTAATAGTACATTTAAGAGGGAAAATAAAAAGAAGGTATGTAGAAAAATTTAATTTTGAGATCTGTACCTGAGCTTCACAGACTCCAGATAGATAAAAGTAACAAATCTAAACACAAAATTCACCAAAAAAATAATAATTACTCATTGAGATCCTTCAATATCCATTTTGAAGCCATAAATTTACTTTTTTTAATCGTAAAAATTGAAGAAAATAAAATTGAGAGAAATTTGTGTGAGTATGAAGGTTGTTGGTGGGTAGAAAAGAAAAATTAACTATTATGAATTTAAGTTTAATAATTTAAGATAAAAACTGAAGAAAAATGAAATTGAGATAAATTAGTGTGGGTATATGGGTTGAGAGTGTGTAGAAAAGAAAAATTAAAGATTATGATTTTACCTTTAGTAATTTAAGATAATTTGTATATTTAAACTTAATCGACAATATATTTATTATTATCACATTTTAAGTTTTTTCAAAAAAAAAAAAAATTGAATCGATCCAAATGGATATTCATATCGTGAAATATCCATTTGGACGTTGTATGAAAAATAAAGTTCGAAAAAAGGACATTGGAATGTGGTTGAGATTGAAAAGAAACATAAAAAATCACGACTTTACGTTTTACAATTAATGTAAAATTATTTTTGATATTTAAAATTTATCGACTGTATATTTATCATGGTCATACTTCAAGATTTCTAACAAATTTTAAATTGTTTAAAACGCATATTTGTAATTTAAAATACTGAATCAAATGTACAAAAAAAATCGGCTTAATTTAAGATAAAAACTGAAGAAAAATAAAATTGAGAGAAATTAATGTGAGCATGAGGGTTGATAGTGGGTAGAAAAAAAATTAACAATTATGATTTTACGTTTAATAATTTAAAATAATTTTTATATTTAAACTTAATCGACAATATATTTATTATCATCACATTGTAAGTTTTTTTTATAAAAATTTACACCGATCCATTTATTTATCATCGCCGCACTTTAATATTTCCAACAAATTTTAAATCGCTTAAAACACATATTTGTAACCTAAAATACTGATCAAACGTATTAAAAAAAAAAAAGTCGAGTCGAGCCGAGCCAAAAAGCCATTCGGCTTGACTCATGGCCTGTGAAGAATAACTGTCATCCCACTCTTTTATATATGGTTAGATAATTCAAGCTTCATCAAATTTGCAAAGAGGACATAAGAAAATAAAATAAATATAAAAAGACGTGCCAAATTGGCACCAAAGCAACTGGCGTAAGGTTCGATCGTGCCTAGAAAATAATGACAATTTTATGTTCTTGAAATGATTGGAACCCACCAACGAAATCAAGTATGACCGCTTCATATCTAACAACCACAGGAGGAAAAATAAAAATAAAAAATTAAACCGGCAACATTAGTCACGCTAGTTTTTATATATATATATATATATATATATATATATATAGACAAAATTAAAGAATTTGTAAGTCGTTCTTTGTAATCTTACATGGTATAACTTTTGATTTCCGCATTATTTCTTTTTAAAGATACATCGTTAACGTAGATCATGTTTAAAACTTTCGGATGTTTCACGTCTTTCTTTCAATTCGACAAAAACATTGCCGAATGATATATTTAGTCTTACTGAAAGTCAATAATTAATCTTAATCACATACGTCAACATATTTTATTATTTTTTTTCTTATCAAAATCTTTTAAAAAAACTGATTTTAATCATTACCAAACAAATACTAGATTTTTAGTAGATTTTGATTTTAAAAAATGATGAAATGTATCGATAAAAAGTTGATAAAAGTAGTGAATCTCACGAAATGTATAATTGAAAATGAATTATAAGAAGCGAGGGAAATAAATGAGTTAAGTAATATAATAAATAATATTTTATTTATTTATTTATTTATTTTTATAGAGTCGAAGACGGGTTGTTTGAGTATCTAGAATTAGTGTATTTTCGTCCGAAGAAAACACGGAAACAATAGTCAAAGAATAATTTAAACCGTAAGAGAAATTAAATACATTTTCAAATCAAGAACAAGAACGCGTATGTGAATAAAATCAAAATTCTATTAAAGAAACAAAATTCCTACATCAAACTTAGCTGTTTGCAGTTGTTTCTCTCCCTTCCTCGGAAACTCCTTTGGAACATGTCAACTACGTCTAGCATTTTGTTACCTTTATAAAGCCTTGATCACAAAATATCGAACGTACAATTAATCCTTCTGTCTCAAGATTTTCTTCTCTCTCTCTCTAAACCCTAAAAAATGTCGTTCCCGAATCGTGCTAGGGCTCTTAGGATCTCAATGTTCATGACTTTTTTGTTGGCCGGCGCCATGGCCGGTAACTTCCTCCAAGATGTCGATATCAATTTTGGCGGTCCAATCGCTCAAATACTCAATGGCGGTCAAGTTCTCACATTGTCCCTTGATAATAGTTCGGGTTCGGGATTTCAGTCCAAAAATGAATTTCTATTCGTAAGGGTTGACGTGCAACTCAAGCTTATACCTAACAATTCAGCTGGCACCGTTACCACGTTTTATGTAAGCCTAATAATTACTTTTGTTTAAGCATATATAAATGGAAGGTAGTTCAACATCGTATCAGTGTATCAGAGCACATAAATGTCGAGACACTACGTTTTTTTTTTCTAACAAATAAACCTTTTAAATGATTCAACAAAGTTCAAATGAAATTACTGATAATTTATGATTTATTTTGTTCAAACCAGATGATCGTATAATTTTGCAGCTAAATATTTATTTCATTTGCAGTTATCATCTCCAGCTGGTCCAGGCCATGATGAGATAGATTTCGAGTTCTTGGGAAATGCTTCTGGTCAGCCATATACAGTCCACACCAATATTTTTGCCCAAGGGAAAGGTGATAGGGAACAACAGTTTCGCCTTTGGTTTGACCCGACATCAGCCTTCCATACCTACACCATTCTCTGGAACCCACTGCGAATAATGTAAGCTGTTCGTTTTTTTCTTAAAATTTTCTTGAACACATAGTTGTCGTACACTTTTTCCCTCGACCATACACATGTATTTTTGGTCAGACTATAAACTTAGAGGCTCGAGACTTAGCCGTGTTTAGTTTAGATAAAATCAGATTTTTAGTAGATTTTGATAAAATTAGTTGACGGAATATGTGATTAAAAAGCCGTGAATCCTTTCAATTGTGTAAATAGAATTAAATGTTGACTTTAAATCGAATTTTAATGAACTTTTTTAGTACGAACAATTGTAGCTACGAGTGGATGCAAGTTTTATATCGAGGGTAAACCACATCGAACATGTGTACTAGCTTATAAAAATTTTATTGGATTTTTCAGTTTCTTGGTGGACAACATCCCTATTAGGGTTTTCAACAACTATGAAGCAAATGGAGTTCCATTCTTAAAGAATCAGGCAATGAGAGTGTACGCAAGTTTATGGAATGCCGACGACTGGGCAACACAAGGTGGACGAGTGAAGACAGACTGGACAAAGGCCCCATTCACTGCGTCTTATAGGAACTACAATGCCAACGGCTGTGTTGTCAGCGCATCTGGAAATTCTTGCAACGGAGTTTTGAACAATCAGGCATGGCAAACTCAGGGACTCGACGCCAATGGCAGAAACTGGATTCGTTGGGTCCAACAGAGTTACATGATCTACAATTACTGTGATGATGGTAAAAGGTTTCCTCAGGGACGTCCTAAGGAATGCAGACTTCCGAGGTTCTAAGAATATGCAATATCAAACCTTGTCTCATGGATATTTGATCATTTTCCAAGTTAATTTCTTCATTCTTTAATTGCATAAACTAAATATTTGAGTCTTTTGGAATAATTTCCACTTCTTTTTCTGAATAAAAAGAAACTGCAGAATTTTTTTTTTTTTTTTTTATGTATGGAAGGATTTTACCTCTCAATTGTGTGGTGATGAATTATCTAAGACTTGTTTGCTATAATTTCCATTTGCAGAAGGAACGTCCTTTCTATTGATTTTCAATATTAATCCAGCATTTTTATCTCATGTGGCCTTAATTTATTAAACTTTTGTTTGTGGAAAGTTAGATTTATGGCTCGAACCATGCTATTTGTACATAATTCATTGACATTTTTTTGGCAAAACGCCACTTGGCGGCCCGTTATTGGGGGGTGCCTGCGGTGGGCCCGCCACAAGCTAAGGGGCCATCAAGTGGCATTTTATCAAAAAAGTTGTCAAAGAATTATGTACAAGTAAAATTATTGTTATGACTCCCATTCAGCGTCGGCATTACCAGGGCCATGCACCTATCACAAGGGGCCAGCTGGTTCCCTGGCATTACCAGGGCCTACATGGCCCTGGTAAAGCGGTTTAACCCATAAGGATGGCTTTAGTGAATTTAATTAAAAAGAAAAACGAATTTTCATCAATTGAATATTCAACAAATGGAGGGTGGTTGTTAGCTAAATTCATAAGTATGAACAATTAAGCGGAAGTGGTAAATCGCACTTCTAGGCATAGTTTTCACTTTTCATGATTTAAAAGTGGCTCTTGAGGAATTATTTTCAACAAAAAAGAGTCCGAGCCCTCCTTCCACAAGGGAATTTTCGCAACTCGAGGGTCAGCGAAGCAACGAAGGTTGTCCAAAGCTGAGGTTTTTCATTTCTTGTACCCTGGGAATTCAGCTGGAATTGTTACAACATTTATGACCTATTTGTTTCGGATTAAAATTAGATTTTAATATAAGTTAAAGTCAAAGTCAAATAATCAATATTAACCACATCTTTCATGGGTCCCACAACTTTTCAATCACAAGCTTCAAAAACTTTTATCACAATTTACTAAAAATCTAATTTTAATCCCCACCAAACACTTACTTAATGTGAGTCTTAATATGTTTTCAGAATTTCATTTTTAATTGGATTTTCATTATAATCTAAATTGTTTATCATAACAGCTAATTATTTCTTCCATAAATTTGCAGAATTGCAGTTATCTTCTCAAGGGACTCAACATGGCAAGATTGATTTTGAGTTTCTGAAAAAATTTCTGCCCAGCCATACACATTTCATACCAATGTTTGTACTCGTGGAATAGGCAATAAAGAACTAGAGTTTCGGCTTTGGTTCGATCCAACTACGTCTTTCCTCAACTAGAGTTTCATTTGGTATTTATCTGGTTAACAACTGTTCATGAATGGGTCCAAATGTTCACTGTAAAATATCTACAACAAATATCTTTTTATTATCATGATTTTATTCTTGCAACATGGTTTCTATTTGTCTTTCTTCTCCATCACAAACAAAAGCGAATTTCTATCGAAGAGTATACACCTTCTTGTTCAACTTCTTTAAGAAACAGGGGGAAATTTTTGAACAGGTTTGCTAATTTTTTTTTTTTTTTTTTTTTTTGTTATTATGGGTTATTTTGTAATACTTCCGTTTCTTTTTTCTAAGATTTTTTAAACCTACGTCAGTATTAGAATATGAGTGTATTGGTTTTTTTACTGCTTCTCATAGGTACTTGTTAATTTGATTATGATTACGCAATCAAAACTCATGTAATTACAATATACAATTGTTTTTTTTCTTGTCCTTGACCTGATTGATAATTGTTTCTTTTAAAAGAAAATTCCCGGCTTCAAATTTCAAAAAAGTCGCCAAATGTTCCTCTTGGAGAAGACTCAAGCAATTCTTGTTGATGAATAGGTTAAAGAGGAAAGTTCTGGGAATTTGGTTTCTCATTACAGTTTCTTTTGTTCTTTTCTCGAATGAATATCCTTTAGAAAAATATTTAAGTTCCTATTTCTATGATTAGGTAATTACTTATTTTTAGTCCAAACAGAGGCTCTTGAATATTTTAAAAAGGTAAGTAGACAAATACTCACTCTATATATTCCCTATAGTTCTTTATAAGAAAATAAAATATAGCAAAATGGTGTCTACAATGAAATTGTAAAATCAGATTCCCTTCTATTCCCAAAGCTGGGCTTCAAATCTGCAAAGAAGAATTCAACAAATCTGACATTCTTATCCTACATTTTTTATGGTAACTGGTTGAAAAAACAATATGATGAAGGCAGATTACTGGCTAGGATTTTTCTCATACCATGTCTGTATCCAAGTTTGGAATAGAAAAACTAGATCACAAGAATGATTTGAATCCATCGAATACTTTAGTAATCTTCAACTGGAAAAAGTCTTCAACCAAAAATTTGACAGTGATAGACATCCTGAAAAAGGCAAGAAACTCTATAAATGAATCCAGATCAATTGATGACACGCCAAATGGAAACCAAGCACTTGATGTCTGCCGTATGTGCATACAAGGCATTTGGTGTTCGTGCATTATGAAAGAAATTTGAGTTTTTTTATTTTTAATTTGAGTTTTATTTTTTTCTTACAACACTCGCACTATGCTGAGTACTATCGAGTTATGAAATACTTCAACTATTTTTATTTTGTAACAATTTGTATGTGTAAATTTAACTTTCAAATTTATAATTGTTTTAAAGTTATATAAATACCAATAAGTTTGGTTTTATAACATTTTGTTTATTATTTATTACGAGATAAAGAAGAAAAATTCACGTTTTTACCACTCTCTTAACAGAGGAAAAAATTCATGTTTTCACTACTTTTTTTTTTCCTCTTAAAAGAGAGGATAGGCAAATCAGTAATTATTACAAACATAACAAAATTTACCATATAATTTATACAATTCCAATCAAAATTTAGTATAAAAATCAAAATACACCTAAGTGTACAAAAAACAAAATGCAACATGTTTTTTTGAACCAAAACAATATAGATGTATTATATTTCTTTTCCCAAAGATTTTTGTTATTTTTTTTTTTTTTCATTTTCTAAAATTCATTAATTATGGATTTTAGCAGATTTAAAATGAAAAAGAGTGCTGGGGAAATAGATATTACCGGCAGTTGGAGGAGGTGGCTGTGAGGCGGCTTGGATGACGAAACTTTAGCCGGTTGCAACTTGCAATTGAGATAAGTGCATTTTGATTCGAGCATAGGATTATAAAGGATTTTGTTAAAATAGATGGGGCCGTTAATTTACTTTAATATAATGGTCGAAATCATTTATTAATTTCTTTAGTCAAATTCAATTGTAGGAAAGCCCCTATTTTTACATATGGTGGTACAATATTGAGAATACCAAAATTTCATCTTCATCAACTACAACAATAAAGAGGGAAAGACACATGTCAACGAGTCGGGTCGAGTTACGAGCCGAAACTCAAAGACCTCGAGCAAAACAGGTCCGAACTTTTTTGGGTCCAAATCGAGCCGAGAAAAAGCTCGGCCAAAAAATGAGGCTCAACTCGAGTTTTAGGCTCGAGTCCTAGCGGGCCTGAGCCGAGCCGGCTCGTTTTTTTTTTTTTTTTAAATTCGTTATAAACCTATAATTTTTATAATGTATTTAAAATTGGTGCAGTTTATACGTATAATAAATAATAACTAAATATTAATATATAAAAAAATCTAAACTTAAAAAAAAAAAAAAAAAAAAATAGCTCACGTGCTTGCCCCGCTCGAGTCGACGCCCCAAAATGGGACTCGGCCCCATCGAGCCACAAGCCGGGCCGACTTGAACTTTTTTATGACCGAGTCCGGGCCGCGAGCCTTTTTGACATAGCTAAAGGCACACCAATTTATTGGGAAAATATCTTCAATTCTAGACGTAATGCAATTCAGTGGACCAACTCAAGGGAATAATTCTGCCAAATTCCTTTACTGTTCAAATTGTGACTACTTGGCATCTTTTTGTACAATTCAAATACTACTAGGTAATTTTGATACCTTCTAAAAAACACAGTTTTATTTTGGCTCTTATTTAGGAAATTTGACCACAAAAGTGTAGGGGTAGAAAGACAAAATTCATAGAGCAGTTAGTTAATTCTAGGATTGTATAACATGTCACATGAATTTAACGTTATAAAAATGTAGTTTCAAGAGAAATAAATAATCAAATGAGAAAAGGCACAAAGTACCGTAATCTAGTCGCATAAAGCAAAGTTCCAACAATGACATTCGATCACCCCCAAAACAAATAGAAATATTTAGAAGAATCACACTACACTGTCAGAGAGGTTGACATAATGACGCGTGACATTCTATTATTGAATTATTTAAAATGTAGTTAATTTTTTCATTCAATAATAAATTGTCAACATGTATTATCATCGAAGCAACTAAGAATTCATTAAATAATGGACAAATTCCCGTTATTACTTTAGGCTTTAACTATGGAATTTTCCAGAAGTCATACCTTTACGCGTAAACTGGACCAGCTAATTTTGGCCAACTCACTAAATTATTCTGTCCAGCTCAAATACACTGTCCGGTCTCAACACAGAAACTTCCTGCTGATCAAGGTCACCCCCCAACCCACCTCACAAAATCAAATATATATAAGGAGGCTTCGTTTCAAACTTTACTCATAACAAATACACCTTCACTCTTCCTCCCTTTCTCTCCTTCTCTCTAGCTAAATATCTTTTTCGTCTACAAAAATGGCAACGTTTTCAAATTCCAGACTTCTATTGAATCTGGCAGGTGTTTTAATTTCTATTGTCATGACTTCTCTGGTGACCCCTTCTGCTGGAAGTTTCTACAGGGATGTTGATATAAACTGGGGTGATGGTCGCGGTAAGATAATGGAGGGTGGCAGTCTTCTAACGCTCTCCTTAGACCAATATTCTGGTTCTGGATTTCAGTCCAAGAATGAGTACCTTTTTGGAAGGTTTGATATGCAACTTAAACTTATTCCTGGAGACTCTGCTGGAACTGTAACCACATTTTTCGTAAGTAATCAATTTTCCCTTCACTCAGCACTCCAATACCCGCTCTCTAATTTTCTTTGCATCCATAATTGAATTGTTTATTTGGTTGTGCAGTTAGCATCTCAAGGATCTGGCCACGATGAAATAGATTTCGAGTTTCTGGGCAATGCATCTGGACAGCCATACACAGTTCATACCAATGTGTATTCCCAAGGAAAAGGAAACAAAGAACAACAATTCCATCTCTGGTTTGATCCAGCTGCAGCTTTCCACACCTACTCAATTGTGTGGAATTCTCAACGCATCATGTAAATATGCAAACCTCTCAAACCTCATTTTCACGAATCCTCAATCAATCAGCTAATTAATGCTAATTCTCTTTTTGATGATTTGCAGTTTCTTGGTGGACAATATTCCTATCAGAGTTTTCAACAACAACCAAGCAATTGGCATTCCATTCCCAACAAACCAGCCCATGAGAGTTTACTGCAGCTTATGGAATGCAGACGATTGGGCGACACAAGGTGGGAGAATCAAGACTGACTGGACAAAAGCTCCTTTTGTTGCCTCTTACAGGAATTTCAATATCAATGGCAATATCTGTGCATCTGGATCGAACCTTGGATCTTGTGCTTCCAAGTCCATTGATTCCTCTAATTCCGGGACATGGCAAACTCAAGAATTGGATGCAAAGGGAAGAAATAGACTTCGTTGGGTACAACAGAAACACATGATTTATAACTATTGCGCTGATGTTACAAGGTTTCCTCAAGGCTTCTCTGCAGAATGCAAGCGTTCAAGATTCTGACAATATTGTGCACTGTTTCATATTTCAATTCTTCTGTCATTAAAACATATATATAAATTGATTCTTTTATTCATTTATTCAAATGTAACGTTGTATTGACTATTGGTTTTAATAATGGGAAACAAATTTGATGTCTTTGTCGTGGAAAGATTGTCAATTTGCTTTTCACAGCTTATACTCTTTATTGAATGACTAGAATTTCTCATTACCGTATGCTATACCATACTGATTACTGGCGTTTGTTATTCATTATTTAACAGTGACAATTATCACTCGTTTGATTTGGAGAAGTCTTGAATTACTATTTACTTGGAGATTAATCATAGGATTATTTTCATGTGAAATCTTTCTTTCTCATTCTTTAGTAGAGTTGTTTAATTTTTATCCCGGGTTGAAGAGGAGTAGATAGAGAACGGAACATGAACAAAAAATGAAAAACGTTAAAATTAGGCTTGAAACACATATATAATACGCTTTCCTAAAAACGATATTTGCCTCTTCTCGAATTGCTTTTCAGATTTTCGGCAAATAATTTAGAGGATGTGAGAAGTCTTTAAGAGTCTTGCACAAAGCAATGAAGTGAAAAACTTTTCAAGGAACAAGATCACAAATGAAGAATTTCTGGAAATTTTCTTTGAAGGAAGAAGAATGGAAATCTAGTTTTTATGCACTCAAGTATGGTATAATGTTGATTTCATATCTAGAAATGGAAAAACTATCACATTTAGGGTCCGTTTGATAGAAAGTTGGAAAATGGGTGAAAAGAAACTGCTTTATAGGGAAAAGATTTTCCTCGAAATTATTTTACTGCGAATTGTAATTAATTGTGTTTGATTGGTATAATTTTTCATGGAAAATGTTGAAAGTTTGGTGTTCGTTTGACTTCATTTTTTATGAAATTTGTCCATTAAAGTGATAATATTTTCTACCACTGGGTCCATAATTTGTTCCAATTGCCAAAAAAATAATAAAAAATAAAAAATAAAAAAATTGAAAAATAAAAATTATACCGAATATCATTCGTTTGACTTTGTTTTGCATGGAAATTGTTAATTAAAGTGAATTTTTTTTTACCATTGTGTTTAGAATTTTTTCCAATTGCAAAAAAAAAAAAAAAAAAAAAACTAGAAAATATTTTCCTACCAAAACATCAAGAATTTATTTTCCTCAAAAAGGTGGAAAATTTTTGCCTTTCAAACACTACAAAAATTGAAAAATGAAATTTTTTTCCATTTTCCATGAAAAATAGCGCCTATCAAACGGACCTATAGTTTTTCCATCCATGCTCCATGAATCAATGTTAAACTTTCATGGAAAGATATGATTTTCCATGAGAACCCACCAAGAAATTAGATGAAAAAAATCAGCCTCACGGCTAGTTTTTACTACCATGCGTGCGCATGATTATGAGCCATGTGCACGCCACGCATGGTTTGAGCAAATTGGTCTTGGATTTCCAAATAAGATGCCTTATGTATGCATGGCATATGGCATATGCGTTCGCATGGACATATACTCACACCAATTTTATTTTTGAGGCCCAATTGTTCTCCCTTCCAAATTCATCCAATATTTAGGTCCAATATAATTATGTACAATTACAATATTAAGGACAAACATGTCTAACATAAAATTCGTCATGTTATGACAACTTAACGGAAAAAAGAGAGTAGATTGTTTGATTGAACTAAAAAATAAGCTCTTGAAAATTTTATCACAATGCAAATGACTAGAAGAAATAACTAAACAAACAACTATATATAAATCGGAGAAAAAAATAATCGTGGAATCACGTTTCTATCAACGTTTATGATACGGGAAGATGGGAAGTTATTGATAATAAGTGATCACATTTGTTGTTTTTGTTGCAAATTGTATAGTGCCAAAAAATTACTGTGAAATATTTTGGTGATCGAGGAACTGAAGATTAGAAAAACCTTGGTATTAAGTAGAAAAGTCGTTAAACAAGTAATGAGAATATAATTAAGATGAATGCTTTGGTTGATTTAGAATTGATATAGGTAAAGAATAGAACAATGGATAGAGATGCAAGAAATTAAAGGAATTAAATAATTTTTATCTTTGTAAAGGTACCATAGATTTTTCGCCTTAGGGCCTGTGAATCGCTCTCACTGCCTCTGCTCTAGGTGAGTGGGCAGAAGATTTGTATAAAGAAGTGAGTGAATATCGATGGCCTTTGTTGTCTACAAAAGTTCAATGTGAGAGTTCCACTATTTTCGGCTCAAATTTTGGGGGGAAATCATAGTAATAGACATGGCCAGGTTTTTTTACTTTATTTATAAAACTTAAGTCTTTATATTTCACGCCGCGTCACCTTATTTTGTCGCTGGTAAGCTGATATGAGTCCATTACTGTATCTTGGGAGCGGCTGGAAATGTGGGATTAAGGTATGAGACTTGATAGGAGGAGCTAGGCAGGGGAAGAAGGTGGTTTTTGGTCGACAAGTTTGACGATCGACTTCATTTAAATCATAAAATATGCGGTTACCGATACTTGTTTATGAGTGATGAACTAATTGGTGTAGAAAAAGTAAGCTTCAGAGTAAATTATTAATTTATTTTCGAAAGTTAGGAAAAAATAAATTATTTTGACAGTAATATGAGTGAGCATAAAAATTTTCATTTTGAGAGGCAGCATGAAATTTCAAGGAAACAGAGAGTTTTTTATGAATATATCCCTTCAAGAAAAAAATCTCAGGTATCAATTGGGCAGTAAACCTGGGAAGTTTCCGAAGGGACATAATTTACGCGTAAACTTGTATTTCTAAAACCAGCTTAGGCCAACTCCTCAATAATTCCATTCCAGCACACATTAACTGTCATTCACATGGAAGCTTCCTAGGGAGCAAGGTCAACCCCCCACTCCACCCCCAACCCTCCACCCTCACATCATATATATGGAGACTTCATTTCCAACTTCATTCATCCCAAAAACACATTCTCTCTCTCTCTCTCTCTCTAAATTTTTATTTCACTAACAAAAATGGCTACATTTTCTAACTCAAGAGTGCCATCGAAGCTGGCATTTGTTTTAGCTTCTATTGTCATGGCAGTTCTTGTGACACCTTCAGCTGGTGATTTCAACAGGAATGTTGATATAAACTGGGGTGATGGGCGGGGTAAAATACAGGAGGGTGGCAGGCTTCTAACACTCTCCCTCGACCAATATTCTGGTTCTGGATTTCAATCCAAGAATGAATACCTGTTTGGAAGATTTGACATGCAACTCAAACTTGTTTCTGGAGACTCTGCTGGAACTGTAACCACATTTTTCGTAAGTAATCAATTTTCCCTTCGCTCAGCACTCCAATACCCCCTCTCTAATTTTCTTTGCATCCATGATTGAATTGTTTATTTGGTTGTGCAGTTATCATCTCAAGGATCTGGCCACGATGAAATAGATTTCGAGTTTCTGGGCAATGCATCTGGACAGCCATACACAGTTCATACCAATGTGTACTCCCAAGGAAAAGGAAATAAAGAACAGCAATTCCATCTCTGGTTTGATCCAGCTGCAGCTTTCCACACCTACTCAATTGTGTGGAATTCTCAACGCATCATGTAAATATACAAAACTCTCAAACCTCATTTTCACGAATCCTCAGTCAATCAGCAAATTAATGCTAATTCTCTTGTTGATGATTTGCAGTTTCTTGGTGGACAATAGTCCTATCAGAGTTTTCAACAACAACCAAGCAATTGGCATTCCATTCCCAACAAACCAGCCCATGAGAGTTTACTGCAGCCTATGGAATGCAGACGATTGGGCGACACAAGGTGGGAGAATCAAGACTGACTGGACAAAAGCTCCTTTTGTTGCCTCTTACAGGAATTTCAATATCAATGGCAATATCTGTGCATCTGGATCAAATGTTGGATCTTGTGCTTCCAAGTCCATTGATTCCTCTAATTCCGGGACATGGCAAACTCAAGAATTGGATGCAAAGGGAAGAAATAGACTTCGTTGGGTACAACAGAAACACATGATTTATAACTATTGCGCTGATGTTACAAGGTTTCCTAAAGGCTTCTCTGCAGAATGCAAGCGTTCAAGATTCTGACAATATTGTGCACTGTTTCATATTTCACTTCTTTTATAATTAAAGTGTGTATAGAATTTATTTGATTCTTATATTCGTTTATTCAAATGTAATGTTGTATTGACTATTGATTGTAATAACGAGAAACAAATTCGATGCACTTAATGCCGAGAGATTATCAATCTTACGCATTTTTTTTCTTTGTTTCTCGCTACTTAGAGTAATTACATTGATCACGTTTAGGAGTTGTCGACTCTTTCATCAATCTAAGCAACACACAGGTTTGATAAGTCACCTAATTTACTCTACCAAATATAGCAATTGAGGAAATTCTTATAAAGACAGTCGAAGATAGGCAATTCTCAGTCTTCAACTTGCACAGAAAACACACATTCTACCTATATTTTTCCTATCATACTTTATTTCTGGTTTGGGTGTCCAGACATAGTCAGGAACAGTCCCGGCACACCGCATAAAGCTTGGTTGTGGGTAAAAGTGAAAGGTATATTCTAGGAGTTCCACCAGTCATAAAAAGTCTTCATCCTACACCCTATTGTCTTATGCAGCTAAAGTACTTCCTGTTAATTATTTTTCTCCACATATTGGTTGGTTGGTACAATTTGATACATGCACTGCCGCAAAAGAACTCAACCCAACCCATTTTGTCACCACTAAACCTTGAAGGCATTTAGGCCCATCTTGCCACCGCTATCTACTCTACTCCTCTCGAGGTTAATTGCCAATATTACTCTTACATGTGTATTTGTAGAAATCATAATCGACAAATCCGAGAATCCAGATTTTGTTATCGTATCGTAAGAAAAAGAAAAACAATTCGGAAAAGCCACTCTCAACACCATTGGGATAAGAGTAAAAAAACCAATAGGAAAGCATCGACTAAGATGGGAATGGCAAGGAGATCCAACGTGGGTCGAGTCAAATCCTCGTCCGAGGCCTAATTTAGGTCTAGCCACGGTCTCAAAGGGCCGACACATGGAATCATGTCCGTGCCGTAGCTTTTGAGCGGTGTCGATCTCCTTCGAACTCATTGTTCATGGACATTTTATGCCTTTCGGAACAATATCAAGTAAGGAAATCTAAACATCAAGGCTGGACTATCACCTCATTGATCTCTCTTCATAACACTTTCTAATGTTTGTCCCAGCACATCAAAATACTCCATATATTACAAGAAAACAGCACTCATTTATGTAACTTCTTCGAAATACAAACAAAGATTTCACGAAAAAAAATATTATTAATTTGATGGGATGAAGAAGATTGAGGATTTCACATGTGAACATGAGTCTCTTAAAACTCATACACTATGATTCGGAAAATACTCGAGAAAAATGAACCACTGGATAATGGGAAATAGGACATAGGATACTAAAATTAGAAAAGAAAAAAATAACTGTGTCTATTATTACTACTCCATTATATTGCCTATCAAGAGACTATGAATTGCGGTTTACCTCTCTTGTGTGGTTTACGAGCTACTGCACATGGAGCGGGGTTTATCTAATGCGCACTCACAGTGGTCGGGGTTCAACTGATGGGTAGCGGCTGCAGGTTCCTATGTCAAAAAAAAAAAAAAAAAAAACTATGAATTCGTGCCTAACTCATGTGTGAAGGTACATACATTATTAGAAAAAATATTGAGCAAAATTGAAGAAATAAAACATGGAACAAAATTCTCATTAACTTACCATCTTCAATGTGATGGTACCAAACAGCTATTTTGACAATTTTACCTAAGAATATCATCATTTCTTCCAGACATTATAGTACTGAATATTCGTATGGTCTGATATTTGAACAAAGCGTGTAAATTACCACTCGCTTGTTGAATAAAAAATTAAGCTTCCATATTTGGGAAAAGCAAATATTGAGATCGATTAAAGAAAGTTTTGAAGATAATATTGAAGGGCTTAATGAATATCATGTACAAATTACCAAACATATGCTCCTCCTGTTTGGTCCTCATTTTTCAAAATTCGTTTTTTGTCAAACTCATTTTTAATCGCACAATTCATGGAACTCACAGCTTTTATCAACTTTTAAACTACACATCTCATCAATTTTCATGAAAAACTACTAAAAAATCTTATTTTTAGCTAAACCAAACAAGACGTAATATCGTAGGAGCCTAGTGAGTCTTCCTCAATCAAATCCCTAAAGACACATTAGCAAGCCGTACTTTAGGAGAATACTTTAGTATCTCAAAAGCATAAAATATACTGTTCCTGGCGTTGTCATTTGCATGATCTCATGGAAAAACCAGAAGTAAACATGGGTGGGTAGCCTTATTATAGTGAAAGTTGAGTTTGTGGCTTGTTAAGTTCATGACATGGATGGTCTAAACTCTAGTTTCCATTTGCTAACAGTGAGGTAATGTCGCATAATTAATTATCGAAGGGCCACCAGATTACCCTTCTTCCATTAGACCCGCACCAAATAGAACCCAAGTCAAGGTCCAGCATTTCGAAGCCGTTTTCTAATTTTCACTAAACTCTTAGACCTTGGTCTAGGTATGACAGTTTGGCTCGCCGGTTTGGGCCGCCCGGGAAGGCCTGAATCAGCCAAGCCGCCTCGTGTAGCCAGTATAAAATTTATATAAAAAAAATGAAATGGAAGGGGGGAAAGAGTCAACTTCAATGGCAGCTGCTGCCTTTGTGTTATAAAAAAAAAAAAAATCGAACCAGCCTGTTGAGGTCCGATATGAAATCTCAGGCCGAGTCTCAAAAAAATTTCCCGGAAGCCCGACTCATTTTGCTCGAGCCGAGCCTGAGCTTCAAATTTCGGCTCGTTGCCACCCCTACCTTGGTCCAGACTTTTATATCTCACAGATTCTCCTAGTACTTTCATGATAAAAGTTGTATATGGTATGTCATGATTTTTAATTTTTCTAGTTTAACTTGAGGTTTATGAAATTTCTAAATTTTATTCATATTCAACGAAGAGGGCAATATAAAATAGAATCCACACGAAATTAGGTTAGTAAGATTATATAAAAGATGAAGTTATAGAACATGACAAAAACTAAACCCTTGATTATGTAGCTTTAGACAACATTTTAATGTAAATGAATGTTTTATTTAAATTGTTGATCATAATTATGTGTTGGGAATATATTAAATGATAAGGATGTTGTTGACCATATACTTTAAAAAAAGTAAAGACAAAAAAGGAAAATCGAATATTCACCCATTTTATAAAAAAATTGTAGATGTCATTAGGGGCGGATCCAACCCCGGGCAAGGCACCGCGGCCTCCCGTGTTGAATTTGTCGAAAACCATTTTTTTTGTTGACAATCGATAAATTTTTTAGATTATATATCTATTAATTCATTTTAATTACAAACATTTTTTGTAGCTCAGTTGGTTAAAATTTGCATAAAAATTCTAACTCCGTGTTGTTCATTTGTCGAATTTGAACTTGTGACCTTCCTCGGGATTATTGAAGGCTTGATCATTATGGCACTTATTGAATTTTGACACTAAACGTACTAGAATAATATATGTTAAATTTTATCGATTTGAATGCAATTTTAAAAATTTGAACTCGTGCTCTTCCTTTAAATTATACAAAACTTGGTAACAATATCATTTAGTGAATATTGCTAATTTGTACAACAGAATTATATACGTTCGGTTTAAACAAAATAATTATTATATTTAAATTTTAGACTTTGTTTGATTTTCTTTTTCTTTTTCAAAATATATTTTTTTTTATTCTTTTCAACTACACATTTTTCAATAAAATACTATTACATTCAAATTTTAAACTTTTCTTTATTTTTAACCACACATTCTCTATCAAATCACTATTCCAAAATGCTTTTTTTTTTTTTGTTGAAAAATTGAAAATCAAACGGGGCTCTTAATATTTTATTGTTGCCCACAGTCGATGATCAACAGTCGTTCGTACTGACTAAAAATGTGGATCCTCCCCTGGATATCATGACTTTGTGAAAACGTGTTTTTATGCATACATACATTTACGATAGACTATTTATATATCAACGATTTTTTTCGACACAACTCTCGTTAATTTCTTATTTTATTTTTGAAAAAATGATGTAACAACTTCAACCTCAGGCTACTAGTTACTGTTTTCAGGTGTTCTAGAGGCATATTTTTCTCTTTTTTGTTTTTTTTTTATTTTTTTATTAAATACATTTGATAAAAAATAAGAACCCACTTGGAGATTAGAAAAAGTAACCAAAAGTGGAGGATGCCTGTTAATAAACAACTGTAAAGGTTGGGAATATGGTGTGTAATATAATCATGATTTATGATTATAAAGTTCCAAAATTCTCGACGGTAGAAAGACAAAAGTTGTGGAACCCATGAAAGATGTGATTAATATTGATTGTTTAACTTTAATTTGGATTAAAATCAGATTTTAATCCGGACCAAACATGAACTTAGTTCGTAATATTAGATAGAAATAGATGATCCACCAGCTTAATTTTTAAAGCGAAAATCACATCAAGTTTAGATCGTTCTTAATAAATTTAGAGTCGATAATCAACTATCTATTTACAAGAAAGTCGCTATTACTCTAAAACATTTTTAAGTAATTATTTTGGGAACTCTTCTAATTCAAAAACGTTTTCCATTCTGGATAAGGCCAAGAGACTAATCACCAAAGGTTTTGACTAAGGTTAAATGCATTGTTAGCTAAAAAAGAATTAAACTCCTATTTGACACACATTAAAATTTTTATTTTCATTCTTTTACTCATTTTCAACCACACGTTTTTCAATAAAATAATATTTTCCATCACATCAATAATTTTTCCTTCTTTTTCAACTACACATTCTCCATCAATCTATTATTCCAGAATACATTTTTCCAAAATAATGTGGATCAAACACACCTTAAAACTACAATTTCACGTGATCATCAAACTTGCCAAGAATTTGAAGTTTTTTATGTAATATTAGGTCGATTTGATAGGTTTTTGTAAAGTCAAAAGTTTCTTTTAAAACTAATAACTACTTTTAAACGTATTTGAATAATTTTCTGAATGTGTTTTGTAAAGAAAGCTAGCTCAACTTAGCTTCTCGAAAAAGTTCCTCTACAAAAGGCATGGATCCTTAATAGTTAATATATTACATAAACTCACGTGCGCCTTTTCAAATTGTACTCGGGGAGGCCTAAAAGGGGAAGGGCCACATACAAATATTTTGTAATTTCCCACCTTCCAACTAAGACAAATAAATTAGCCAGTTGTACATTACCTGGTTCACATTTCATAAATATCTTTCATATTGAATATTTAATGCCTTGTCAATTAATTATTGCACTAAAATAACTAAATAAGTCTCATAGTTGTTCATAACACGACTATTCACGATCACAATCCAATCTGCGTGTGAGAAGGCGTATTGAAGACAAGATTTAAATTAACGCACGCGACTCTGCGACTTTTAGATGAGATGGTTAACAACACTAATGAAATTAAATTGAATATTATTAGAGCGAAAAGTGAATTGTGAAAGTATCGTGAGAAAGCGAGAATAAGAGTACCAAAAGTGGAATACACTCGACTTAAAAGAGAACTTAACCAAAGCCACCAGTTTTGAAGGATCTCACAATTGCCAGCTAAGGCCTTTAGTATCAAAAACAACTTGAGAAATGCAACTTGAATCTCACTTTCCCAACAGCTTCTTTCTGCCTATATAAAGCATTTCAAATTCACATCAGCAAATTCAGATATCACTCTTCCTAGTTTTGTAGCAACATACCTGATAAGAAAATGTCACCATCTTCTCAAATGGTCGCGAATACATTTCTACTTTCTCTGGTCGTAGCTTATCTAATGACTGCTTCTGCCGGAAATTTCTACCAACATATAGACGTCGCTTGGGGTGGTGAACGAGCTAAGATACTCGATGGAGGCCAACTGCTTACACTGTCACTGGACAAATTCTCAGGCTCAGGTTTTCAGTCCAAGAATCAGTATTTATTCGGCAGGGTTGACATGCAACTCAAATTTGTACCTGGAAATTCGGCTGGCACTGTAACTACATACTATGTACGAAACGTGAAACTTTCTATCATTTAATATGCAACATACATGCAAACGCACACTAAATGATTTTTCACTCGCTAAATTTGCATGTTTCGTGCAGTTATCTTCGCAAGGAACAGCACATGACGAAATTGATTTTGAGTTCTTGGGCAACTCATCTGGACAACCCTACACAGTCCATACAAATGTATACACACAGGGTAAAGGGAACAGAGAACAACAATTTCGTCTGTGGTTCGACCCAACAATTGCCTTCCACGAGTACTCCATCATCTGGAATCCTCGGCGCATTATGTACGACCAACTCTTTGGTCTTTAATTCGATCAATGCTGAAAGAAACAACACTATACTATTTAATCCATGATTTTCTCACATGTACTTCATTTTCTTTTCCATATTTCAGCTTCATGGTGGATAACATTCCAATAAGAGTATTTGACAACAATGAAGCGATTGGTGTTCCGTACCCAAAACGCCAACCTATGAGACTATATTCTAGCCTTTGGAATGCCGATGACTGGGCAACACAAGGAGGGAGAGTTAAGACTGACTGGACAAAAGCACCTTTTACAGCTGCATATAGGAACTTCAATGCCAATGCTTGCGTTTGGCCATCGACATCTTGTGTTCCTACCAAATCCTTGCCCAACAATGGATGGATGTATCAAGAGCTTGATGTTAATGATCTAAAGAGGCTAAAATGGGTGCAAAAGAACTACATGATCTACAATTACTGCACAGACTTGAGACGTTTTCCTCAAGGTGTCCCTCGTGAATGCAAGCAATAAAAGTTCCTCCAAGAAAGTATATGTATCTAATTAATCAAATGAATATGTATAATATGTTAGATTCGGTTGCCTATTTATAGCTCCTTAATTGAGTTTCAAAATTCCCAACGTACAATTTATCATCGAAATCAGCCCCGCAGAAATTATACCATATAACAAACACTTAAGACTCGAATTGAATTCATGAATTCTTCCACTAGCAGATTGTCCCTTCTCAAAGCTTTCAACTCTATCAGGATGGAAAAAGCAAATGCCACAATATTTGTCTCTGTTCATTTTTTATTAAAATCATATTTTTAGTGGATTTTAATAAAAACTGATGAAATGTGTGGTTGAAAAATTGATAAAAATTGTGGATTTAATAAAATGTGTGATTCAAAATGAGTTTGAGAAAAAATGAGGACCAAACGGAAGCTATATCTCATAAGTTCATTAACAATTCCCTAAAACGATCGTGATGAATGTTATAGCCAAGGTCACAGACTACCTAGTTCATCATAGGACCAGCAACTTGGATTTCCTACAACAAATATAACTAGAATGAGAACTTTCTTTCTCCTAATAAACTCATACCATGAAAATGTTCTGGAAAGTTACCATGACAAAAGACATTAACTCCAAGAATAAGAAGCAAATCAGCAAAGGTATATTGTATAATCATATGCAGGAACAACTAAACAACATTTGTGATCTTTTTCTACCAAAAATTCTAAAAAATGTCAATAGTTCACTTTAAATGTAATCTATGACATTGGTGAGTAGGAATCTGGTATTATAGATCCCAATAAGCTGGTCACTCAATGATCGAAGCCTTTTTCGAAGCCCGAAGGCGGATAAAGATTCATGACTTTAAGTAGGGAAAAGGAGGAGTAGCCTCAAGCGAAAAACCAACTCATGAGCGATGCAGATGCAAAATCTAAACAAATGACATTTCAGAATAGCCGAAATCTTCGAAAGTGAGATTTAGCTTCATATGAATGATGAATACCACAATGAGAGTTGTAAATATATTACACTAGTTGCTATACTTAGCAGACCAATGGCTTCGTTTCCGACTACAATACTGATATATTTATCAATCAACATGAATCAGGTTCGAGCTTGTCAACCATTTCAAGACTTGAAGATCTTTAAAACTTGAAGGTTGTTAAACAATTCAAAGAAAATAAAGAAAAAGAGGAGGCTAGGGTTTCATTAATTTTGTATAATGAAATTGAATACAAAAGAATGATTTAACATAAATATAAAGAGACTATATATAGGTTAAAACAAAGGAAACTAAAAGGACTATTCTACCATTAATAAACAATAAAATAAAATACCAGTATATTTCTTAACATCTCCCTTCAAACTCACGATGCAACAGTTACAAACATCGAGAGTTTGCCAACTATAAAACGAAAACAGGAAATAGAATGCGACTTGGTAAAGAAATCTGCAAGTTGCAAAGAAGAAGAAGAAACAAAAGGCAAAGTAATTGTGTCATGCCTGAGATGATGACGAGTAAGGTGACAATCGATCTCAATATGCTTAACTCGTTCATGAAAAATCGAGTTGTGAGCAATCTGAATAGAACTCTGGTTGTCGCAATACATAGGAATGGGATGAGAAAGAAAAACTCTCATATATGCAAGTAACCAACGTAACCAAACAATCTCTTTAGTAATAGATATCATAGTACGATATTCTGCTTCGGTTGAAGATTGAGAAACAATAGATTATTTCTTGTTCTTCCAAAAAATAAGAGAATCACCCAAAAAAAATATAGAAACAACAGACTTGCGATCTATGGGATCACTGTCATGATCAGCATCAGAGTATGCACGCAGCTCCAAGGAGGAGGTGAGTGGAAGTAAAAGACGTTGAAAGACTGTACCCCAAAGATACCACAAAATACGAAGAACAGCTGCCCAATGAACTGTAGTAGAAGAAGCAACAAACTGACTAACAACATGAACAACATATGCAATATCTGGACGAGTAATAGTAATATATACCAAGCTCCCAACAATAGTACGGTATAAAGTAGGATCTGACAAAGATAAACCATCAGAAGATGAATACTTTGCGTTAACCTCAATAGGAATATCAACGGTTTTATTATCAGTAAGTCTAGCCCGCTCAAGAATAACTGCAACATATTTCGACTAGGTGAGCAAGCTGCCTCAATACCCAAGAAATATAGTAGAAAACCCAAATCTTTCATTTTAAATTGTCTAGCTAACTCTGTCTTTAAAACTGAAATATTATCAATATCATCACCAATAATAATCATGTCTAGCCAACTCTGTCTTTAAAAATAGAATGATACGACCTCCATCAGTGCACTTAACAAAAAGAGCATAATCATGACTACTAGAAGCAAATCCAAGAGAAGATATTACAACAGAAAATTTCTCGAACCAAGCACGATGTGCTTGTTTAAAACCATATAACGTTTTCTTTAGCTTGCAAACATACCCAGAATTATGTGAAACACCAGGAGGTGGCGTCATATAAACTTCTTCTTGAAGATCTCCATTCAAGAAGATATTTTTAACATCAAGTTGATAGATACGCCACTGACGAACCGAAGCTACTGCAATAAGCGTACGAATAGTAGTCATTTTTGCAACAGGAGCAAATGCCTCCTCAAAATCCATACCATACTGTTGAGAGTACCCTTTTGCAACCAACCTAGCTTTGTATCGTTCAATTGATCCATCAGAATTAGTCTTGATATTATACACCCAATGATAACGCACAACACTCTTACCAAGAGTTAGAGGAACCAAATCACAAGTATCAGTCTTATGCAAAGCATAAAGTTCCTCATCCATAGCTTGCTGCCAAAGTGGATCAAGAATTACCTCTTTATAGGAAGAAGGCTCAGAGAGACAATGAATAGAAGCTAAAAAGGAAGTAAAAGATGAAGAATAACAAGAATAAGCAAAATCTGGTAACTTTGTAGACTTACGAATGCGTGTGGATTAACCTAGAGGTGGATCCACAATCTCAGACGGAGCTTGATGAACCATAGGAGAAGAAGGACTTTTAGGTGTACCGGAGAGTAAAGTGTCAGTACCTGCAAAATGATCCGTACGAATTAGTTGTAAAGATAATGAAGGTAAGAATATGAGAATGGGTATTTGAAGTACTAGGAACCTGAGATGACAAACTATCAGAATCGTCAGAAAAATGATCTATACGAATAAGATCAAATATAGTCAAACTATGAGTAGTGGATAGAATAGAAAAGAAAGGTATATACTCGAGAAAAACAACATAACAAGACACATAAAGTTTCTGAGTTGTTGGATCAAAACAAGGATATCCCTTTTTACCTTCACCATAACTAAGAAAGACATAAATAGCAGATCGAGATGACAACTTGCTACATTCTACATGAGGACGAAAAACAAAACAAGTACAACCAAAAATTCTAAAGAAAGAATAATTAGGGACATGCCCATACAACTTTTCGAAGTAAGAAAAACCTCAAATATGAGAAGATGGAATTGTATTAATCAAACTTACAGCAGTAAAAACAGCTTCACCCTAAAACACACTAGGAACGGAAGCAAACAACAAGAGAGAACGAGGAGTTTCAACAATGTGCCTATGTTTTCTTTTAGCAACACCATTTTGCTCAGGAGTATCTATACACGAAGTTTAGTGAATAGTTTCATCTAAGGTAAGCAGCTCACAAGATTTATTAGAAGTATATTCCCCACCCAAATCACACCTAAAACATTTGATAATAGCATAATGTTGAGTTTTTACAAGAGCACGAAATGATGAGTATATCTCAAAGAATTCAGAACGATATTTCATTAAATAAACTAAACAATAACGAGTCTAATCATCAATAAAAGAAACATAATATCGAGACTCTCCTTTTGTGGCAACAAGAGAAGACCCCATACATCAGAATGAATTAAATCAAATGGAAAAGAAGAAACAGAAATACTTCGATTAAAAGGTAAAATTGAAAATTTTGTCAGTTTACATCCACTATAATCAGAAATATCATAGGGTTGCAAATTTCCTAAAACCCCTGTAGAAGCTAAAAATCTCAAACGAGAAGACAAAACATGACCTGAGTGAGAATGTCATAAATAAAAACTAGAAGAAGAAAGACTCAAACGAAAAGAAGACAAATCAACATTAGTAGGAGCTACAGCAACAACTGGCAATTTTAACTCATCCAAAATATATAGTCCACCCTTCATATGACATGTCCTAATCAACTTCTGAGATTGCATGTCCTGCATATCAAAAAGAAGAGGAAAATGTGACTAAGTTGCCAAAATCATATAACTAACCAACAGAAGCAAGATTTAATGTGAGTTTCAGAATATGATAAACATTAGGGAAAGACAAGTGAGGTGTGACAACAGAACCAACACCTGCTAAAGGCATAGGAAACCATCATTAGTCATGACATGGATACAAGACGAAGGAGACACAGAAGCAAAAGATAAAGAATCTGGAGACATATGATGTAAAGCACCAGAATCCAAGACCCATACAGAATGTGACATACCTGAAGAACTTTGAGGCAACTGACCTACGAAAGAAGAAGAAGCAGACATAGCTTGTGGCTGTAAGGAGAGAAACTTCTAAAATTGCTCAACCAGAGTACTAGGATCGATGAAGGGACCTGATGAAACTACTACTGCAGTATTAGACTGTGGTGGTTTATGAGCATTGGATTATGACTCGTTGCCAGGCTTCCAAGCTTGAAATTGTTGCTGCGATTTATTATGTTGTCTTAACTTAGGACACTGAGCATTCTAATGACCTTTCTGCTTATAGAAACTGCACTCGTCGAGGGCAACCCTTGCGTAAAACTTATTCTGATTATTAAAGAGTGACTTAGAAGGCACTGCTAACACGAAATGATTAGAAGTACAAATGATTCTCTTTTCAAAATTAGACTTGAGACATATTTCTTCAGCCAATAACTCACTAACAACTGAGTCAACAGAAGAAAGTGGAGAACGATGCAAAATTGAACCTCTAATCCTTCAAAATCACTGTGAAGTGCAGTTAAAGACTGTATCAACGTTGCTGCTTTAATTCGTCTGATTCTATAAGAGTCAATTGATTCTAAAGATCTGTCATAGAAGAATAAAACTCCTGAAAATACTCATATTCTTCTGCTGAAGAACTCGTATGTCATTCTCCAATTGATATTGCTTTGAAAAATTTGATTGAGTGAATAACCTTTACAGATGATCACAAACCTCCTTTGTTGTCTCATATTTCGCCAACTCTTTACCTATAGAATGCTTAACAGAATTATTAATCCAAGTAATAATTTTTGCATTGTTTGCTTCATAGGCATCTATCAAAGCAGCATATCCCTCATCGATATTCTCAGGTTTCACAAAAGTTCCACTAATGTATCCCCACATCTTTTTACCTTTACAGCCTGTTTGGTACGGCTTAAAATCCAATTAAAATTGAAAATATGGCCGTTATTGGGTTCCACCCGTCTAATAAAAGTCAACAATAACGGCTATATTTTCAATTTTAATCTCTACCACACACCCTCTTAATAAAATCTCTCATTACATAACTCCAATACGAATAATTCTTTCTATCCAACCTCACACTCACAAACTGAAGCGAGCAGTCTCTTTCAGTAGCCATAATAATAAAAACAAGGAAAAAAAGATCCGCGAAAATTGTGTTTGAGATTAAGTCTTGTCCCATGAAAATTTGCTCTGATACCATGTTAAACATTTCAAAGAAAATAAAGAAAAATAGGAGGTTAGGATTTCATTAATTCCGCATAATGAAATTGAATACAAAAGAATGATTTAACTTAAATATAGAGGTGGCAATTGAGCCGAGCGGCTCGTCGGCTCGCCCGCTCG